>JAPKLY010000243.1:405-79908 GCA_026898435.1 Prunella vulgaris | reverse complement strand
ATTAGATGAACAATTAGAGGCTTTGATATGTATTAGGGAAACCTTTTCAATGTTAGAGTGGCTTGTCCATTGATTATACACAAACTCATTGAATGATAAAGTGATACTTCACTCACGAAATATAGGATAGTACACTAGCACATTCCCTCACATTTGCTCACTTTGCGAACACAAGGTGATAGGTAGTTTACTATTTTGACGCATTAGTATACGATAGATAACATTTCCCTTTAATTGCTTTGTTAGCTAGCCAATTGAAACAACAAATTATCCATACAAATCCTCGTCTCATTTGGGTTCGATATATATTAAAACTTTGTCAAGCTTACCACGCTAATAGCGAACACGTACACTTGCGTGAGGACTCATTTACACCGAACACGTACTCAACACCATTCTTTCATATTAATCCTTTGTAAGCTTTGTAGAAGCTGTTAGAAGCCGACTGCTAATAAGCATAGATATCTGTAAGAGAGTTGTACTCTCAAAGTTTGTGAGTGAGTGAGAGAGAAGTTAGTGGAGGGCCCCACAAGACCAGTTGGATTGTGGATAGTGGAGTAGGACCTTTTTGTCCGAACCACTATAAATCTTTGTGTCTCGTGTTCCTTTACTTTCTGTTCATAATCTGTGCACAATTCATTAAGAAAGGTTTTCATAAAAAATGTTTCCGCACTCAAACACACAGCGCACAATTTTCAAAACCAGACGACCTTTAAGTTGTCTGTTGTTTTTAAAATAAGCCTAAATTAGAAAAAGGTTTTGAAACCTATCAAGTCTATTCAACCCCCCCCCCCCCTTCTAGACTTGACTTAGTGTTTCTTTCCCTAAAACCTGCCTTTGGGACCAACACAAACATTAATGAGGTTGTCAGCGTCCATGCATACGCATCTTCATATCACTGGCTGTCCTTCAAATGGCTAGTTATTGACAAGACTTTATGCTTCATTGTACCAAAAATAATCCGAGTGATTTGCAACTTAGCTGAGGTATAAATGTTTGCCTTTAATAGCTTTTCTTACATTCTCTTTATCCTCAGTCTTCCCAAATGGTCAGTAGGATTTTCCTTCAAGAATTACAAAGTGTCAGTTGAATGAACACTTAATCTAAATACTCAGGTCTTCCTCAGCATTATTTTCTCAGGATTCAGGTGCTCTACAACTTGATGAGCTCTTCTTAGCCTTCGGGCTAGATCTCCTGAGCTCTCAATCCCTCTCGCATCTCTCAGGCTCCTCACGATCACGCCTGGATTCAGAACCCCTCATTTCTTCCCTCCGGGGACTGCATCTCCTGGGGCTGTTGTATCTCCTCCTTTCTCTTCTATCATTATAAAATTTCTTATACTTGCCAAATTGAGAGTTTAGCTTTTCAAAGCGTCTGACCATCAGGTTGTACTCTTCAGCGATCTCTTCTTTGCTCATCTCCTTCAGGGAATGAGAAGCAGCCTCAGGTTCAGGATTGGCATTAAGAGTTATGGTCTACACCTTTTCAGGAGTCCTCCTCTCAATATCATCTCCACTGACCTCAACCTTCTTCTTCCTCTTATTAAGGTCAAATTCAAGAGCCTTTAGCTCTGAGAAGAGGTGAGTATTATTGATGTTAGTGAGGTCCCGAGTATTCTTTAAAATAATAACTCATGTGTCTCATCATTCAGGGAGACAGTTCAGGTCATTGGAGGAAACCTCCCTCCTGGGAATCTCTTTCCCAAGAGTTGCCAACTCGTTCATCAGCTTGATGAACCGAGATTCCATCTAGTTGATGGATTCATCCTTTAACATCTTGAAGGCCTCAAACTTCTTGATGGCCCATTCCCTTCTGTTCTCCTTGATCTTCTCAGAACCTTCACACCTCTCAGCCTAAGTATCCCAGATCTCTTTGACCGTATTCATGTGCATCAACCAGACTGAATCCTCATATGGAACAGTGTGTAAGATGATGTTCTTGGCGATGTTGTCTAGATCGATTTGCTTGATTTGATCCGAAGTCAGCTTGTGTCTTTTGATCGGCTCAAGACCAACTGAGGGAGGAACATGTACAGTACCTGCAACAGGAAAAGTAGTTGTTCTATCCATTAAGAAGGTACATTTGATCATGGATAGAATGGAGATGTGTCAAGACCCAGAATCTCCAAAAGTCATAATTTGCTACGGAGGACTCAGGAAGGTTGCTCTCAAAACGCTTAGAAAATGCCATGAATGTGGATTTTTAGAAAACAACTAAGATCATGTTCAGTAGACCTCCAACAGCTTCCCTTCAGAAACTATTAGTATTCAGAGTCAGTGATCTTGCGAACTACTGCTCTGATACGACTTGTTTGGTCCTGAAACGAGTCTAAATCAGTGTATGGGGGAATACACTGATAATAATTTTTCCTTTTTAGGAAAACTCCTTAGAACTCAGTCAGCTTAAACTGACAGTGATCACTGATACTGAAGTCGTGAGAACTGACAACACAGGAACCAAATACATTGAGTCTTGAATTCGTGCTGTAAGTGAGCTTAGTAAAGATAAACCACCTAATTACCGCTCAGGAAGCTAGTCAGTTTGATAGCTACCTAAGCAAGCCTGAATTACGTGCAAAAGTCTGAGCCCTGAGTTATAATCATTTTTAGCGTGTGAAAACGTTTTAACTTAGTTCTGAAAGTGTGGTTAAGGGCTGTGCTCAGGTTCAGGTTAAGGAAGATAGATTCTCCCTGGGTTAGAAAACAATGTTGAATGGTCTACTGATGATATGACAGTTAAGAATGCAAAGAAATAAATCAGCACACAAGGGTTTAACGTGGTTCAGAGACTCAATCTCCTACGTCCACAACCTGATTTAATAGGAGCAATCCACTCTTAGCATTGGATCTTGTACTTTAATGAGCCAAGGTGCACGACAGTCTCCTTCCACTATAAGGAATTCAACCCCTAGATGGTTTTACAAGTCCCAGTCCTACCTACTTCACTAACTCAAAACCTTGAGTTGTTTATATTTCAATTTTCCAACTATGGTGTGATAATCCTTACAATCAAAATAATACTAAGGATAGATTATCACTTCTAAGCTAAATACATAAAGATTTTATGACAACATTTGGAAAATTTAAATTGTAGAGTGATGTTTGCTTGCATATTTTGAGCATTAGAATCTTTGGTTAATTTCGACTTGGAAATTTCCCATAACCTTGTTTGGGTGCAAGGCCTTCTGTATTTATAGGAGAGATTTGTAATAGATCCTATGGAGGAGATCAAAACAAATCTTCCTATTTAGGTAGGTGGCAGCCTAGAACGTCTTCTGTCGCCGCCTGCGACTGCAAACGTTAGTGAGGTTGTCAGCGTCCAAGCATACACATCTTCATGTCACTGGCTATCCTTCAAATGGCTAGTTATTGACAAGACTTTATGTTTTATTGTACCATAAATATTCCGAGTGATTTGCAACTTAAGTGTAAATGTTTGTCTTTAATAGCTTCTCTTACATTCTCTTTGTCCTTAGTCTTCCTTAATGGTTAGTAGGTTTTTCCTTCAAGAATTACAAAGTCTCAGTTGAATGAACACTTAACCTGAATACTCAGGTCTTCCTCAGGATTATCTTCTCAGGATTCAGGTGCTCTGCAACTTGATGAGCTCTTCTTAGCCTTGGGGCTAGAGCTCCTGAGCTCTCAATCCGTCTCGCGCCTCTCAGGCTCCTCATGATCATGCCTGGATTCAAAACTCCTCATTTCTTCCCTCCGGGGACTGCATCTCCTGGGGCTATTGTATCTCCTCCTTTTCCTGCTATCATTATAAAATTTCTTATACCTGTTAAATTGCGAGTTGAGCTTTTCAAAGCGTCTGGCCATCAGGATGTAATCTTCAGCGATCTCTTCTTTGCACATCTCCTTCAGGGAATGAGATGCAGCCTCAGGTTCAGGATTGGCATTAAGAGTTATGCTCTTCTCCTTTTCAGGAGTCCTCCTCTAATTAGCATCTTCACTGACCTCAACCTTCTTCTTCCTCTTATTTAGGTCAAATTCCAGAGCCTTTAGCTCTGAGAAGAGGTGAGTATTAGTGATGTTAGTGAGGTCCTGAGTATTCTTTAAAATAATAACTCATATGTCCCATCATTCAGGGAGACAGTTCAGGACTTTGAAGGAAACCTCCCTCCTGGGAATCTCCTTCCCTAGAGTTGCCAACTCGTTCATCATCTTGATGAACCGAGATTCCATCTAGTCGATGGATTCATACTCTAACATCTTGAAGGCCTCAAACTTCTTGATGGCCCATTCCCTCCTATTCTCCTTGATCTTTTCAGAACCTTCACACATCTCAGCCAAAGTATCCCAAATCTCCTTGGCCGTATTCATGTGCATCAACCAGACTGAATCCTCATATGGAACAGTGTGTAAGATAATGTTCTTGGCGATGTTGTCTAGATCAATTTGCTTGATTTGATCCAAGATCAGCTTGTCTCTTTTGATCGGCTCAAGACCAACTGAGGGAGGAACATGTACAGTACCTGCAACAGGAAAAATAGCTGCTCTATCCGTTAAGAAGGTACATTTGATCATGGATAGAATGGAGATGTGCTAAGACCCAGAATCTCCAAAAGTCATACTCCCTCCGTCCCATTATAAGTTGCTCGTTGCTTTTGGGCACACGAATTAATGTAAAAGTGAAAAAGTATATGTAATGTGATAGAAAAACTGAAAAAGTATAAGTGATGTGAGAGAAAAAGTGAAAAAACATAAGTGATGTGATGGTGAAAAGTGAAAAAGTAATGAAAATAGTGTAGAAAGTAGTGAAAATAATAATAAAAAAGTGAATAGCAGTTTCCAAAAAAAGGTAAAAAAGCAATGAGCAACATATAGTAAGACGGACAAAAATGACAACATGAGCAACTTATAGTGAGACAGAGGGAGTAATTTTCTACGAAAGACTCAGGAAGGCTGCTCTCCAGATGCCATGAATGTGGATTTTCAGAAAACAACTAAGATCTAGTTCAGTAGACCTCCAACAGTTTCCCCTCAGAAACTATTAGTATTCAAAGCCAGTGGTCTTGCGAACCACTACTCTGATACCACTTGTTGGTTGGGGTGGGCAAAAAACCAAAAAATTGAATTTTCGAACCGAAGCGAAATATTTCAGTTAATTTGGTTCGGTTAATTCGGTTTAAAATTTTGGTTCGATTAAAAATTTCAATAACTGAAATTTTTTCGGTTCGGTTATGAATCCGTAAAAACCAAAAAACCAAAATAACTTAAATATTATGTATATTATATAATATATATTATATTTATATTATATAAATAATATATATGAGTTATTTTAATAACATTTATTAACTTTCCTTTCAAAATTCTAGTTCATTTAGGAAAAGAGGGAGATTATACATAAAATTATGAAATATATTTTTAAAAAAATGCTTAAAAAATTAGATTATACATAAACTATGAAATATATTTAAAAATTTGATTTTAACCGAATTAACCGAAATATATTTCGGTTATTTCATTTTTAAAAAATTCAGTTCGGTTTCGGTTTCTGAATTATAAAATTGGTTATTTCGGTTCGGTTAAAAATAGTCCAAAACTGATCGAATCGACCGAACGCCCATCCCTAGCTACTTGTTGGTCCCGAAATGAGTTTGAATCAGTGGATGGGGGAATACACTGATAACAATTTTTATTTTTAGGAAAACTCCTTAAAACTCAGTCAGCTTAAACTGACAGTGCTCACTGATACTGAAGTCGCGAGGACTGACAACACAGGAACCAAATACGTTGAGTCTTGAATTCGTGCTCTAAGTGAGCTCAGTAAAGATAAACCACCTAATTACCTCTCAGGAAGCTAGTCAGTTTGATAGCTATCTAAGCAAGCCTGAGTTACGTGCGGAAGTGTGAGCCCTGAATTATACTCGTTCTTAGTGTGTGAAAATGTTTTAACTTAGTTCTGAAAGTGTGGTTAAGGACTGTGCTCAGGTTCAGGTTCAGGAAGATTTATTCTCCCTGGGTTTGAAAACAATGTTGAATGCTCTACTGATGATATGACAGTTAAGAGTGCAAAGAAATAAATTAGTACACAAGGGTTTAACGTGGTTCAGAGACTCAATCTCCTACGTCCACTACCTGATTTAACAGGAGCAATCCATTCTTAGGATTGGATCTTGAATTTTAATACGCCAAGGTGCACGACAATCTCCTTCCACTATAAGGAATTCAACCCCTGGATGGTTTTACAAGTCCCAGTCCTACCTACTTCACCAACTCAAAACCTTGAGTTGTTTATCTTTCAAGTTTCCAACTATGGTGAGATAATCCTTACAATCAAAACAATCCTAAGGATGGATTATCACTTCTAAGCTAAATACATAAAGATTCTATGACAACACTAGGAAAATTTAAATTGTAGAGTGATGTTTGCTTGAATATTTTGAGCTCTAGATTCTTTGGTTAATTTCGACTTGGAAATTTCTCGTAACATTGTTTGGGTGCAAGGCCTTCTTTATTTATAGGAGAGATTTGTAATAGATCCGTTGGAGGAGATCAAAACATAATCTTCCTATTTAGATAGGTGGCAGCCTAGGATTTGATGTATACTTTATACCATGTTGTTTTGGTAAAACGTCTTCTGTCGCCGCCTGCGACTGCAAACATTAGTGAGGTTGTCATCGTCCTTGCATACGCATCTTCACCTCACTGGCTATCCTTCAAACGGCTAGTTATTGACAAAACTTTATGATTCATTGTACCATAATACTCCGAGTGATTTGCAACTTAACTCATGTATAAATGTTTATCTTTAATAGCTTCTCTTACATTCTCTTTGTCCTTAGGCTTCCCAAATGGTCAGTAGGCTTTTCCTTCAAGAATTACAAAGTGTCAGTTGAATGAACACTTAACCTGAATACTCAGGGTCTTCCTCGTGGATTATCTTCTCAGGATCGATCTTCTTAGGAACTATCTTCAGGATTACTTCGGTCTTCAGGACAGTTCACTTGAACTTGATCTTCAATAAGCTCTCTTTCCTCCAGAAAGGTTCCCCCTGAACTTTATCTTCAGGATGTCTCCATCTGAATCCAGCTTTCAGGATGGTTCCCCCTGAACCGAGTACCTGTAAACATAAAAAGACCAACTCAGTGGATATCCCAACATTACCTTTTTACAATCCTATCTTTTAAAATCTCAAAACAAACATATTTTTTAATAGGGTCACTTACATATTGGTTCAAAAAAGTCACTATATTTACAAATTGGTTCAAAAAATTTGCACGGTAGTTTTTTTTTTTTTACACGGAAGCATTTTTTTTTTTTTGCACGGGACCAATATGTAGTTTTTGTCAATTTCTTGAACCATATTGTACTTTTCCCTTTTTAATATTCATTAGGATTTTTGAATCTAAAGATTTCAGAAGCCAAACTTTGTAAATTTCATTTATGTTTGGTTAAGGATGGTGGTAGAAGAGATGTAGGATTCACCGGAGATTCTGTGATTTTCTTGAATTATTTTTTTTATCAAAATATTAATTATGTATGTAAAAACAGGCTGGCTCAATAGGAGACTAGTAGTTCTTGGTTAGCAATAGGTGGAATTTTATATCGAATCAAAGTTATAATATATTATTATTTCTGATTAATAGGATATAGTGATTGAGTAAGAGAAAATAAACATGATAAAGAAAAAATAAGAGAAAAATGAGTGAGTAACAGAAAAATGGGGAGATTGTAAAATTTTGTGTGAGAATAATTGTATAGATGTATTATAGGTGTGACTGACAATTTGATGGAAATTTGAATATGCAAATTCAAAATAAAATGATACGATTTGCTAATCCCATTAAAATGATACTCCAACCGTCCCACTATAAGTTGTTCATGTTGCCATTTTTGTTCGTCCCACTATATGTTGCTCATTACTTTTTTACTTTTTTTGGAAACTACTATTCACTTATTTACTAATATTTTCAATATTTTTTACACTATTTTCATTACTTTTTCACTTTTCTCCGTCACATCACTCATATTTTTTCACTTTTTCCATCACATCACTTATACTTTTTCAATTTTTTCATCACATCACTTATACTTTTTCATTTTTACCTTAATTCGTGTGCCCAAAAATAACGAGCAACTTATAGAGGAACAGAGGGAATATCATTTAAAACCAACAAGCACAATCTAGAGGTGCCAGGTTCGTGTGTCTAGCAGCTAAACAAGACTATCTTACACCATAATGATATTTGGAATTTGGGCGGGAGAAGAGATCGTGGTTGGACTGAATGGAAATTTGGGTTTAGGAGTCATTGAGCGATTATTGTAAAAAAAAATAAAAAATTCTTGGAATTTGGTCACATGCTCATTGATAGAATACTGTTGGTTTAAAATGATTTTTTGCACCAAATATTGTGGAGACGGTTTTTGGCTCTCTACAATGTATAATCTCAAAAAAATAGGGTTTTCCGTTCGGCATAATGTGCACTTTAATTTAAGTGTAATTTTTAAAAATTACATAAATTATTATTAAAAAGTCACATGTATTACTAATAAAAGGGAATAAAGTTTTATAAGCCCTGTAACTTTGTATCATTTTGAATTTGGTCCTTTAGATTATACATTTTGATTTTGGTCCTGTAAATTTAAAAATATTTTGATTTTGGTCCTTTTACAAACTTACAGGACCAACCAAAATCAAATTATTTTCAAAACATAAAGAAACAAAATCAAAATGTGTAATTCATGTGGACCAAAATCAAATTTGTGACAAGTTGTAAGACTAAAAACACTTTAATTCCTTAATAAAAATAACATGAGACTTTATAATTATGTTCTATGTAATATTTAAAAAATGGACTTGAATTGCGCATGCTTATAAAATGTATCATTTTAAAACTGCCTCAATATAAAATTAAAAAAATTAAAACCCATTGAAGTAAAGTTTGAGTTCATATTTTTCCTCCAAAGGCAGGTGATGGCTCCAAACAAACCGACCTCTAGAAAGTGGTTGTAGAGCAAAGGGCAAGAGTCTTGGAGGGATCTTCAACTGCTAACCTAGTTCAACCGAGCTTATATAAGTACTAAAAATAGATGTTGATTGTTTTCTTTTTGTTGGACAACATTTTCTTTATTCTCGATAATAGGACCTCAATAGTACTAGTAAAGGGATTAATACCAAAATTGTCCCATAACTTTTTCACTTTTTTGATTTGGTCCAATAACTATGTAATGTTTCAATTAAGTCCCGTAACTATTTAATGTTTCAATTTAGTCCCATAATAATTCAAATCTAATCAAAATAGAAATGACATAAAACGATGTCGTTTTAATTATGTGCTGGTCACGTGTTATATTTTTCGGCAGAATTGACTAACACGGCACGTGAGTAAAACGATGTCGTTTATGTCATTTCCGGCGATTTAGGACTAATTTGGTTAGATTTGAATTGTTATGAGACTAAATTGAAATATTAAATAGTTATGGGACTAAATTGAAATATTACATAATTATAGGACCAAATTAAAAAAGTGAAAAAATTATGGGAGGATTTTGATATTAATCCCTACCAGTACAAGAAGTGGTAATCCCAAAATGGTAATAGGCTTTTCGAGAGATATGATAAGCAAAGTATACTTTAATAAAAAAAAAAAAGGAAAAAAAAAACTTAAGTTTGAAATGAGTTCGTATAGATATAATCTGAATATGAAGTTATGAACTCCCAACAACCCTGATATATATCATGCAGTAACGATTTAAATTTTATGTATTTATGTGGAATATTTTTTATATATGTAGTTTTATGAAATTAATTAGTCATTCAGAGCTCACTGGATTATATTTTTTTACCAAATTTCCCCGTGAAAGTTTTAATTGTTTTAGTATATATATAATATTTTCCAAATCTAACGATTGTTTTAGTGTGGCTTATTGGTTTTGAGGTGTGTTATAAATTTTTTCTCCTTAAAGGCGAGGGTTCAAGTCCTCTTACATAATGTAACTTTTTTTTTTCTAGTTCCATGCTTTTCTTTTTGTACTTATTAATAAGTTTGTGATCAAAATATATAATATTATTATCTATTTTTTCCAATCACAAAAAAAATTATTAATAAAATTACACATTTTTATACTAAAAGTTTTCAAGTAGTATGTTATATAAAGTATACAATATATAATGTCTAATAACATTTCAATAAAATTTTAAAAATATTTATCCTCCAAATTAATATAATAATTAGAAGTGAAATTTTGATGAATATTATGATTACATTCTAACTGAAAAAAGAAAATAAATTTTTAATGATATTAATATTTTTGCAGTTTCAACACTATCTCACCTCTTCTATATAGTTGGAACAATTAAAAAAAAATTTAAAATCATAACAAAACTTAATTTGTTCAGTTTAAATTATTGAAATTAAATGTTTTGATAAATTTATCATGGTTTTTTTTATAAATATAACAATATTTCATCATTATAGAAATATTAATCGGACCCCCTATCCAAATTATTTGGCTCTGTCACTGAATTTTCTTGTGATCTTTGATTTCAAGTTTCATAAAACTAATCAGTGTAATATAATTGATTCACACATGCGATTCTCATGATGGAAACTTCCTAAATTTGTGAGATCTCATCTAAATTTTTAAAGATAAACTTTCTAATACCAAATATTAAAAAAAAAAAAAAAAACCAAGAGAAATCAATAATAATTAACAACAATATCAAGAGCCAAACCCATCATAAAATCAATAACAATTAACCAACAGCATCAGTAGTAAATAAAAATCCAACAACAAATCAATAAACAAGCAACAACGTCAAAAATCAAACACCAATTATCAACTAATTAATCCTAAGTATGCAGAAAAAATAAAAAGCCAACAACTTATCCTACATTAAGAGGCAGAGCACCAAAAAAAGCCCAGAAACAGCACTCACAAAGCAGGAAACAACAGAGAACTTCGCACCGGAGTTGGCGTCCGTCGTCGGGTCCCACTCGGCGGAACCTCCGCCCCCGGAAGGCGCCGGAGACGGTGCAATCTCCGGCGCCGACACTTGCGACGGGTGCATCACACGAACAATAAGCCTCTGGCCCGCTTTGCAGTGACCGGGCCCACCACTTATGAAATAGAAAAAGCCCGACCGGTCGAACTGGAAAACGGTGCTCCCGTCTTCGAATTTCGAAATGGGGCTCGACGAGTTGCACGACAAGTAATCGGCAGAGGTCACCACCAGCACAGAGTCGTTATCATATTTGAAATCTGATCAAACAAATCATGCACAATATGATTAATTAAGCAAAAAGAAAAGGTGGAATTGCAAAACAAAAAAATGTTTGTGAAATTAATTATACAGAGTGTGTCCCCGATGCGGAACCGGTTCTGCGCAGCCCATTCGTTGTAGGTCTTGGGCTCATCTCCGGTCGGTTTCTTCCAGCCGGTGCTTTCCCCGACTTGGAACTGATAACCGGAGACGAGGATCGCCGCCACGGAGGCGGCGGCGATGGCGGAGAAAAGCAGGTTGTTGATATGATTGGGGAAAGCTGCTGCCATTGGGAAAATGTTATGAGAGAAGAGTGAGGGTGTGGTGTGTATACGTATTGTGTATGTATATAGAAGTAGAGGGGTAGTTATGGGGGGAGGGGGAAGAGGGAGAAGTGGGGAGCATCAGTTAAGCTAACGTGACTACATCCATTTTCTCCAAATGTTGGAAGCAGTCTTACTTTGCTTTTTGGCGCTAATTTGGTCACTCTCTCTCTCTCTCTCTTCTTTTTCTTTTTTTTTTTTTTTTTTTACATATTTAGTAGCAGATTTATTAATGAGTTTTTTTTTACTGTACAAAACAATAGAATATGGGCAACGTACACGAATTATTTTCGTGGTAAGTTGGATCTAGTGTGAAATACTGTCTCAATTTTATTTTTTCATTTACTATCCATTTTTTTTATAAATACTTCTGAATTGTATTTTATTTTACTATAATTACAAAAATAAAAAAATGTATACTTTATCTATTTTTATTTATTTTAAGAGTTAGCCTCATGTGTACTTGGTGCATTAACTCAACAGTTAAAGTTAAGTGTAAGCTTAATACATTAAAATATTTGAGTTGATTAAACTAAAAACAATTGTATATGAAATATTCTATTACTTTAATTTATACTCCACCAAAAATGGAAAAATTATGTTATCTATTTCAATATTATAAATTTACTTTGGTATATTACAATTTTTAAAAAGTAAAATGGGAATATAGAATTGGAAAAGAGAGAATGTGTATTAATATGAGAAGAAATTAAATTGACGGATAAATGGAATTGAAATTGTTATATATTTACATCTATACATATATAAAAGCAACAGTAATAACTAGCCAAATTTTAAGAAACTATCCTGGTAAGTTATTTTGCACGGGTGCGATACAATACAAGTTTTTTAAAAAATTAGGGTGTGATTCGTTAAGGATACGTCTATTTATTTATATTATTATATATAATATCTAAAAAATATACTCCCTCCGTCTCAGACCAATTTGCACACTTTTTATTTTGGGTTGTCCCAGACCAATTTGCAAACTACTTAAAAAGTAAACATCGATTTGCGTGCACACTCAGTCACTCACAAAACTTTCCACACATTTATCCATACACCACTACTTTATTTAAAAAATACATTTTCCTTAAACTGTGTGCCATCCCAGGGGTGCAAATACCCCTGGGACGGAGGGAGTATTTTTTATAAAAAAATTTGTAAATCATTTATATTTTTTATCAACTAAAATTTGAGTATATTCTATAATATAATTATGTAAAAAAAATTCAATTCGAATTATATTAGTTCAATACATAAATTATAGTAGTAAATTCAATCTAAAATGAGTGTCACACTATCAATTTAAATTGTACAAAATAATGAAATTCAATTTAAATAATATATTTAATGCTTATAAATAGGATTCGTGCAGTGGATTCGAGAATCCATTAGCTGGATTCGCCACGTGGAGAATTCGACACGAGAATTCAAGAATCTTGCCCTTTTTAAGGTGCGGGTGCGAATCTGATACTGCATTATAACATTTTTAGAAGAATCTGTGTATCCACCGACCAATACTAACGTAGACACGTAAATAGAATACATCAAACAGTTTCTTGGTTGGGTATGTCAATACCCTTCAAAGTATTTGTGCATCCATCATGAGATACCTAGTATCTCGTAGTTGTGAGAACCACTATACTCTCTAAGGGTATGATGCAACACCAATCTCCATTGTATCATCGATATCTCATTCTCGATAATCATTGATTGGAGCTACTTTAAGAACTATGTCATAGTCGTCTGAGTCTCACATCTCAATGACAATATTAGTTAATCGGAACACATACATGAATATATGCAAACAATCAAATATGATATTCTCCAAGTATATTGCCGAGTATTATTAATCAATAATACATAAAGGTTGATCAAAATGAACATTTGTAGTTGGAATATCATAAATATTTCGTATAATTAGTCCCAGTTTTAACTTAACTTGGAAAAAATGAATGGACAAAGGAGGGCAAGAGATGAAGAAAAACCTAAATCTGAATTGAGTAGTTATAGTTATGCAGTTAGGGCTAATTTGTTAGGAAAGATGAGAAAAGAGTGTGAGAAATGGGGAGAAAAGAAAAATGGTGGGGCCCTCAAGATAAAGTAAGAAAAGGTGAGAAAAAATATTTAATATTGTTGTTTGATAGATATAATGTAATTAAAATGAAACCCGCCGGAAATCCTCCGTTGAAGCCAGATTTAATGGAAGCTTGAATCTCTGGAATCAATTACTCTCAAAAGCAATGATTAGGGTCATAATTGCATGTTTTAGCATCCATTTCTTTATGATTTTGATGAGATTAGATTCATATTTGACCCTAATTTGGTATAAATTGTGCTATTGACCCTTTGGTGGCAAGAAAATGTGCTTTGTAGGTAAAAACGAGCAAAAACGAGTAATTTCCGACTATTGGAAAGGAGATGATGGAATCTGAGCTCATAGGGATGTTTCTAGTACTCAATTGAAGACCCTAGGAGGCCTAGACGAGCCGTGGGATCAAATATGAAAAAGTTGACATCGGACGTCGGGACGTTGAAATACGATCGAGCGCCCCATGAAGGACGATCGAGCCAATGACCTTCTACAACCGAGCAGAAAATTCCTGTACGCCGGAAATCCTGCCCCTCGACCGCCCTCCTACCACCACTCTACCGCCGGCGCGCCGTGATAACCGATTGGGCGCCGCCCTTATATCGTACGAGCGCCGTGTCCGGGAAAGCCATTTTTGGGGGTAATTCCGTCCTTTTGCGCATTTAATGAGGGATATTATTGTCCAAGCCTATGGGGTACTATATATACTTCATGTTTCAGATTTCTTAGATCATTCTCTACATTCCATGTTGGTCCCGAAACGAGTATAAATCAGTGTATGGGGGGGGAATACACTGATGTCAGATTTTCCCGAAACTCAGGAAAATGCTCTTTCAGACTTAGTCAGGAAGCTCCTGAAATGTTCAGTTAAACTGATGGTCCTCAGGGGCAGCAGAGACGGATCAGTAACGAACCAAAGAGGCTAAGTCAGAGTTGTGCTCTCAGAAGCTCAGTAGAGATAACAAACCTACTGACCGCTCGGAAGCTAGTCAGTTGGACTACTATCTCAGTAAGCTCAGTTTAGTGCGGAATGTGAGCCTTAAGTTTATACTCGTTTTAGTTCCTGAAAACTTATCAGTTTTATTAGTGAAAACATGGTTAAGGCTGGTGCACAGTTTTACTGATCAGGATGATGAATCAGTCCTGATGTTTTCAAAACAATGCAAGTATGCTTCATTTTAATATGAATGACAGATATGATCCTGAGCAATACGTAAGTCAGCACACAAGGGTCTTTTTAACGTGGTTCGGAGATAACCAACTCCTACGTCCACGACCTGATTTAACAGGAAGCTATCCTCAAATCCTGAGGATGGGTACTTGGGTTTTACTTGCCAAGGGACACGAATAGCCAACTTCCTCTCTTAGGAACTGACCCCTGGGCGTTTTACAAGTCCCAGTCCTTCCTACCAACCAACTCACAACCTGAGGGATTTGGTATTCACGTTTTCCAACTATTGTGTATTGATCCCTCTAAACAAATCAGTTCTAAAGATGGGATCAATACTCTAAGAAAAATACAGAATAGATTCCTACTACAACACTAGGGAAATTTAATGTTTCATAGTGTTGTTCAAAGTATGCTTTGAGTGCTTGGAATCTTGAGAATTCTTCACTTGGAAATTTCCCGTAACCATGAATGGGGGCAAGGCCTTCTGTATTTATAGGGAGGTTTGAAATAGATCCGTTGGAGGAGATCCGTTTCAAACCTTCGGGTAGGTGCAGGTTTGGTTGTCCTTGTCTGACAAAACCCATACCTAGTATGGCAAAGTTTCTGATCCGCCGCCTGCACCTCTGAGAGGCATTAAATGCGCTTAGTCTCCGTACATACGTGTCGCCTTCTCACTGGTCGCTTGTTCAACGGCTAGTTTGTCGGCATTGACTTTACTGAACCTCGTACATTTATAACTCTGAGTCCCTCTGTCTGCCAAAATCGTGTATGATTTCCACGCAAGTGAACGTGGTCGTTGTTGTCGTGGCAAGTTAACCAAGTTAAATATCGAACACAGGGAAACGATGCGATATCAAGCTAATATTGAATGTCTACAAAGGCTAATAGCTAGGAAAGCAAGAAAACAATCATGGATTCTATCTACTAATCAAGCAAGAATAGTAAATCATAACTATCACCTCAAAGAAGTGAGCAAGTGTGAAGTGTACATGGAAGTAATCCTACTATGGTTCCTCTAGAATCCTATCCATCCTAGCATGAAAAAGGTCTCTTGGTGTCTTAGTCAAGCTAACTAGTGTCTAGATCTCTCTACAACAAAAGGTAAGGCTCTATTAGGTGTCTAGATCTCTCTACAACTCCTAACACTCTAATTAAGAGGTCTTAGGCTAATATGCAATTCTCATTGGTCATACAAGCCAAACATCAAACACTTGGTATGCATAAAGTTCTTATAGTTCAATTCTCATTTCATTGCTAAAACATATAAGCCATTCAATCCAATTAAACATACCAAACATTCATACAAGTCATTAATAAGAGAACTAACACATCAAGATCACTAATTCATGCATAGGATTAACAAGAGACTAAATTCACCATAGTATTCATACAACCATGCAACAAGGAATTAGCCCGTGGCTAATTGGAATTGGAAATCAACAATTAAGCTATGGACAAACATGATTAACACTAATATGAAATGAAATACAAGAAATCTTACCATAAGTGGATGAATGGAAATACAAGCATCAAACCTTGAAAATGCTATCTTCTAATCCGGAGCTCAAAATCATAAAATGAACCATAGAATTGTAGCTAATAACGAGACTAATCTAATGGAGAAAATGGATTAAAGATCCAATGGATGGATCAAAAGTAATTGTACAGAGAAGTATGAAATCTAACTAAGAACCCACTAATAACCTCTAATCTTCCTCTCTAAAACTACCTAATGATCTAACTAATGAAGATTATCATTGGAGAATCTGATCCTTGAGTCTTTATAGTGCCCACAATGCTTGGTCCAATATGCCCTTCATTAAACGCGCAAAAAGACGAGATTACCTCCGAAAATGTGAAAATTCGGACTCGTGCTCGGTCGCTAGAAGGGCTGTGCTCGGACGCTGAACCGGTGTGCTGACCAAGCACCCATGAACTGCTGACCAAGCGCTCAAGATTTAGCCGTCCAGAGTGATTTCACTCGGACGCTGAAGGGCTGTGGCTCGGTCACCCTTAAGCTGGCGCTCGGTCGTAGTGTAACTTGTGACGTCCGATTTTGACTTTTGCATATTCGGTCCCATGACTCATCTAGGCCTCCTAGGGTCTTTAATTGAGTATTAGAAACAACCCTATGAGCTCGGATTCCATCATCTCTTATCCAATAGTCGGGAATTGCTCATTTTTGCTCATTTTTACCTACAAAACATATTTTCTTGCCACCAAAGGGTTAATAGCACAAAGTATACCAAATTAGGGTCAAATATGAATATAATCTCATCAAAAACATGTAGAAATGGATGCTAAAACATGCAATTATGACCCTAATCACACCCCCAAACTAGATTGTTGCTCGTCCTCGAGCAACGAAGCGATAAGATAGGGGAATAATTGTATCGATGAAGCATCAAATGCCATATATACATCACCTAATATCATGCAATCTATCAATGTAGTATCATCTCATCAACCATTTACATAACATCAATGCACACAAGATCAAATCGATGAGTCAAAATCCTCACTAGATAGTGTATCACTCAAGCTCTCAAGTGTATGAGGTTCACTCAACATCACACATAGTACATCCACTACCATAAGCTTGATAAAAGTCTTAAATTCTCCACCACTTGACAAGTAACTCATCATCAAATCAAAGAGGACTTTTTATTAGGTTGTAGTGTTGGCTCTTTGGTAAGGGTAGGATATTTTTGGATAGAAGTGACTATCATACTAGTGGAGCAAGAGGTCAAGATACCTAGCTAGAATATCTTTACTCTTCCAAAGATAGGTTGCAAGTGATCAAGTTGCAACACCATTTCAACAACATAACACTTTTCTTCACACTTCTTCCTTTCAAGAATTTTTCCACTTCCTTTCTTTTGCAATTTTTGCATCACATCACCAACACATTAGGAACATAAGCTCTTCTTCACATCTTTTCATTCAACACAACTTCCACTTTTTTTTTACATCTTCATCTTTTGTTTCTTTCACTTTTCTTCACCATCTCATCCACCAAGCTTGTTTTCAAAGCACATGTAACCCTCATATCCTCATATAAGCTCCACTAGTAATAGGGAAAATAAGGCTCAAAATGAAGGATAATCAAGCTACAATCATAGGTTGCCAAAGAAAAGGCCAAAGGCACAAAATGGCTAACTATGGAATCAGTGTCATGGCATGAATAATTTGGCTAAGTGACTCATATAAAATTAAAGATGGCCTCAAATCATTTTTGACAACTCATTACAAAATGTGATCTCAAACAAGACTCAAATTAAGTTCTAGAGTGGAAATGCACCATTTGGATCTCACATCAAGAAATATCATCGTTCAAGATTGAAACGGGCAAAATAGGCTCAAACCTCACGGGTTAAGGTGATCATGACTCATATCATATCAAACATGTACACATCAATCATGTATCAAACATCAAAGAATCAACTACACTATAAACAAAAATGAATTAAGAAATATACACACTACACTTAACTATACACAATCTACATCATCCACACAATCATAAGCATATCTCATGCCACACTACTCAAAGCTAGCAACACTATGGCAAAAATCAACAAGTAAAAACAAGGCACATGATAAGCATATGGTCCAAAACATCAAGGATGCACTAAGAATCAACATAAGCATAGCATTGCAATGAGATTGACGAAACGAACACACCCCCCCAAACTTTTTTTTGACTAAGGGTCTAAAAAATTTGGCAAAGAGTGGAGAAAAGATCATGCACAAGCTAAAGCATAATAACTCAATAACATCATCATGAAATCTAAGATCATCATCAATACAATCCAGCATCAAACAATGTCAAACCAAGCAAACAAATCACAAACTCTAAGAATGTCATTACAAACCCAAATCTCTCAATGAATCACTCAAAGCATGGAATAGAAAGTAAGATAAAGGGAAGATGAAGCGTTACCCATCCTTATGAAGTTAAACCGAAGTTGTCACTTCACGAAAGAGGATATCGTGGGTGAGTGAAATGCTTCTCTCTAATATGCCAATGCATCATAGCCCGCTGAGCCTCAAGGATCTCCTCAATGTTGGTACTCATGGTAGCAACATTGGAATTAAGAGTGGTATAATTGGCATTCAAGGCGGTCACATCGGCGCGAAGAGTGGAGTAGTCCGACCTAAGAGCCGACACATCGGTCCTAAGAGAAGTGATCTCTTGACCCCAAGCGTTGTAGCTTCTACCCCCTTCCTCTTGGGTACCCCCTCTCTCATACTCATTCTCTTCCTCAATTTTCTCCATTTCAATTTCTCTTTCTTTTCACTTTCATCTCTTTGCTCTTCTTCTAGTCCATCCTTCTTTTTTTCTTCATTCCTAATCAATATAACATGAGAAAATTTATAAGCAATATCATCATCAATAATAGGAATTTCATAATCAATGTAAGCATGAGAAGGTTCAATAGACATTTTAGCTCCAATACAATTTACAATAGAAAGAGATTTAATCATCTCATGACGCTTATCATCTTCATCTTCCACATCCCCTTTTTCCTCTATACTTTCCACTTCCCCTTTTGCTTTATCATTACCCCCATCTTCCTCTTTAAACATCCTCTTTTCCATTTCTTCCAATTTCTTAAGAATTGGAGTTAAAATATCTTCCTCATAGCTTGAAGAAGTGTCCTCTTGATGGATAGTCATAGGAAGATATGGAGTGTAGGAACATGTATAATCATAATGAGAGTAGGAATCTTGATTTGATGTTTCGCAAAACTCATGGGCTTGTTGGGTCAATTGCCCCACTTTGAGCTTTAAGTTCTTGATTTGATCTTCTCGAGCTTGGAAAAGTCTATCAATCTTCCTATTGGTCTCCTCAAAGCACCTTGTAGCTACAATGTTCATCTCTTCACATCGTTTGAGAATTTGAGCAAGAGCCTCATCTACATAACTAGGAGGAGTTTCTTCTTGATGGCAAGGTTTAGGAGAGGGTAAAGTGTAGGAATGTGGATCTTCATAGGAGTAGGAATCTTGAGATGTATATAGTTTAGAAGGATAACAAACTTCTTGTGGAGGTGGTGGAATTTGGTTTTGGTTCCATAACGTCACCATTATGTGCTTCATACACTCTTCTAACATGGTGATTTTATCGAAAGTAGTTGGGATTTTAAATGGGTAAAGTTGATGTAGGTATGGATTAGGAGATGATATATTTTGTGGAGAATACGAGTAATGGTTGTATTCGCACATCATCAATTGAGTTCACTCCTACAAGAATAAGCAAGTATCAACACTCACCAAGAATAGTCAAGTAAACAAAGAAACAAAGAAAAACAAAGTAAACAACAATACAAGCCTAACAAAGTGATCATTTCTCTGGCAACGGCGCCAAAAACTTGTTTGCCAAAATCGTGTATGATTGCCACGCAAGTGAACGTGGTCGTTGTTGTCGTGGCAAGTTAACCAAGTTAAATATCGAACACAGGGAAACGATGCGATATCAAGCTAATATTGAATATCTACAAAGGCTAATAGCTAGGAAAGCAAGAAAACAATCATGGATTCTATCTACTAATCAAGCAAGAATAGTAAATCCTAACTATCACCTCAAAGAAGTGAGCAAGTGTGAAGTGTACATGGAAGTAATCCTACTATGGTTCCTCTAGAATCCTATCCATCCTAGCATGCAAAAGTTCTCTTGGTGTCTTAGTCAAGCCAACTAGTGTCTAGATCTCTCTACAACAAAAGGTAAGGCTCTATTAGGTGTCTAGATCTCTCTACAACTCCTAACACTCTAATTAAGAGGTCTTAGGCTAATATGCAATTCTCATTGGTCATACAAGCCAAACATCAAACACTTGGTATGCATAAAGTTCTTATAGCTCAATTCTCATTTCATTGCTAAAACATATAAGCCATTCAATCCAATTAAACATACCAAACATTCATACAAGTCATTAATAAGAGAACTAACACATCAAGATCACTAATTCATGCATAGGATTAACAAGAGACTAAATTCACCATAGTATTCATACAACCATGCAACAAGGAATTAGCCCATGGCTAATTGGAATTGGAAATCAACAATTAAGCTATGGACAAACATGATTAACACTAATATGAAATGAAATACAAGAAATCTTACCATAAGTGGATGAATGGAAATACAAGCATCAAACCTTGAAAATGCTATCTTCTAATCCGGAGCTCAAAATCATAAAATGAACCATAGAATTTGTAGCTAATAACGAGACTAATCTAATGGAGAAAACGGATTAAAGATCCAATGGATGGATCAAAAGTAAGTGTAGGAGAGAAGTATGAAATCTAACTAAGAACCCACTAATAACCTTTAATCTCCCTCTCTAAAACTACCTAATGATCTAACTAATGAAGATTATCATTGGAGAATCTGATCCTTGAGTCTTTATAGTGCCCACAATGCTTGGTCCAATATGTCCTTCATTAAACGCACAAAAAGATGAGAATACCCCCGAAAATGTGAAAATCCAGACTCGCGCTCGGTCGTTAGAAGGGCTGCGCTCGGACGCTGAACCAATGTGCTGACCAAGCACCCATGAACTGCTGACCAAGCGCCCAAGATTTAGCCATCCAGAGTGATTTCGCTCAGACGCTGAAGGGCTGTGGCTCGGTCGCCCTTAAGCCGGCGCTCGGTCGTAGTGTAACTTGTGACGTCCGATTTTGACTTTTGCATATTCGGTCCCATGACTCATCTAGGCCTCCTAGGGTCTTCAATTGAGTATTAGAAACATCCCTATGAGCTCGGATTCCATCATCTCTTATCCAATAGTCGGGAATTGCTCATTTTTGCTCGTTTTTACCTACAAAGCACATTTTCTTGCCACCAAAGGGTTAATAGCACAAAGTATACCAAATTAGGGTCAAATATGAATATAATCTCATCAAAACCATGTAGAAATGGATGCTAAAACATGCAATTATGACCCTAATCACCCTCGTTCTTTACTAAGAATAAATGTTTGTCTTATGTTGGAGACTCTGACATTCCTTATGCTTCTTCAGACTTCCATTCGCACGTGTAACCTTTGGGTCTCAGCCTGATACTAGGCCAAAGTCAGGACTTATGAACATAAGAAGGACGTTCAGCCTGATTAAGGACACTTGTGCCCTCACTGATAAAGACTTCCCTGAGCATGCTTAGTCTACTCAGTTCTGTCAGGATCAGTGGTCTTCTTCAGAATGGCTTCTACGCAGCTTCTGGACTCTTTCTAGGTTTTTCAGGTTGCAGCTTCAGGTTGATCATCTTCAGGACGATCAATACCTTCAGGGTTGGAGATGCCTCAGACTTCAGACTTCAGGGACGTCACCATCAGTCTTCAATCTTCAACACGTTCCCCCTGAACTGAATACCTGTGAATAGAAAAATCTATTCTAACCTATCTATCCTGAAACTAACATCCTGATGAACTATACTAAGGCAAATTCATCAAGGGGTTTTGGGATCTAATCAAAACACTCAAATTGTCCCAACAATTTCCCCCTTTTTGATGATGCCAAAACCCTTAGAAAAATCCTACCATATAAACAATTTACTGATACTATTAGTATTCAGTTCAGGAACCTATATAAGGTCCTTAGTTCTATAAGATGGAAACAGGAAAGGGTTAGTACAGTTCTTGATAAAGAGCAGAAAAGTAAATCATGAGTCAACGAGATGTTGTCTCAGGAATATAAATAGTTTCATTGATAAATAAGTTAAGTACATGGAGTCCTGAAACTATTACAAAATGATATCCCTGAAACACTGATCCTGACTCTACTCTTCAGTCTTCATCATCCCACTTCATCAAGGTCAGTCCATACTTCGCCAGGACTCTCAGCTTCACCTCATGAAATTGATCAGCATCCTCAGTAACACCGTTGGTCTGAGCCACCATGGCGATTTCAGCTTGAATAGCAGTACAGTTGAGGTGATGATTAATTCCCATCATCGGAGGTATGTAGATTATGTTTTCAGGGGCTCTGATCTGATATCCTGCTCTGTCGGCATATCTGACTATCTCGGCCCATAGGTCAGGATAGTGAAGGGCCATCCACTCCATGAATGCAACATTCTTATCATGGCCCTCGCACTTCAACCAGTTCCCATAAACATAATACTTCTCCAAAAATTCCTTCTTGATCGGAACCCAAGTCTGATTGAATTGTGGTAGAATGAAGTTATCTACATACTCATACTGGAAAGGTCCTGACTGCTCTCCATGGACCGTCTTCTTCTTCTGACCAACAACCTTCTTCTTCACTGCTCCAGTTCAGGTTTTTTCTTCTCAGTTTTCTCCTTCTCCTTCAGGGCATCAAGCTTTCCCTGAAGTTTCTAAATTTTCGTATCCTGAGACCTAACCTTCAGTGCAGTTTACAAAGTTAATTATTTCTACTTCTTCTTCGTCACTACCAAGGGATCACCAGGATAAAGTTGCTCTTCACACTCATCCAAAAGGTCTTTCACTTCTTCATAAGTTGCCGGTTTTCTCTTCTTCTAATCCTGAGTGGGAATTTCAGAATCAGTGGCCTTTCTCTTCTTTGAAGCGTCAAACTTTGGATTTTTCTTTCCTTCCCCCTTTTTGGCAGCATCAGGGGAGTCCTCTTCCTTATCCAATTTTGCTTTGATGTCATTGATAAGGATCCCCTGTGAAGCAGCTTGGTCAGTCACCACTTTCAGGTCAGAAGCCAGCACATCAGTCCTCTCTGCCCTGACATGCTCTCGGAAAGATGATTGTCGAATTTAGACTTCATGGTTGCCAACTCCTTCTTCTGACTGGAACACTCAGTCATCAGATTGTTGAAGGACTTCTGCCACACTTCATCAGAATTCTTCAAAGTCTCACTGATCTTCCTTAGTAGAGACGCATCCTCCGCCTGGGCTTATTCCCTAGCCACTTCCCAGACCTGGGTCACTTCCCCTTTCAGTGCTTCAGCAATCAGTTCCCTGATTCTCCCATCCAGGCCACTGAAAGCTGATTCTATGGCAGTTTGAACTTGGCCAGAGATTGTGGCAAGCTCAGTAGATCTCTGATTCTCAATGCTCAGAAAGCGATCAGAGTCTTCCTTCCTTGCATCCGAGAATTTTTCCGCCAGCTTTTGTACTTCTCCTGCTGACGGTAGATCTTGCTGATAATGCTCCGGCCCATCAGTGAGAGTCCGACTGAAATGGTCCGGTTCCTCCTCTTCCTCCTCCTTGTGGTCTTTTGCTGATGTAGTAGGACGAAGCAGTGTAAAGGAAGCATATAGTGAGTAAGGACAAGTGTCAAGGACACTTGTCAGCACCCAAAGCCAAGTAGGCTCACAAGGTGCTACCTCACGACATGCAAACCTTTAAATAGGTCCCTTGTACACATTTTCTCTCTCTAAGTTCATTATCCACAACATACTTTCTCTCTCTAGCTCTCACTACTTTCTCTCTCTAAACACAACTCAAGAACACAATTTCTTAGTATATTGTTTGGTGGATTTCCAAGTAATTAACAGTCACAAATCATATCATTATCAAAATCCATCAATAATTTGGTGCTAGAAGAAGGGCTCGAACCTTCGAATTCAGAAAATTGAGAGAAGAAATGTGAGAGTTCTTGAAAACCTTTGAAGGTGTTCTTAGTTTATCTCTAAAACACTTGAAGATATACCATAAATTTCCAGATTTCAGCTTGATTTCCAGATTTTTGGACTTAAAACTTAACAAAAAGGACTCTAAACGCATGCTTGTGAGTAAATATACCAAATTTTGGACAATTTACTCGCATGCAAGGCTAGAAAGACCTTGACAAAATTAACCTTTGCTGGGAAACAACGACCTTGACGAACTACCATCCAAAGCTTGACCATATCTAAGGAAAACACTTCTACGACCACTAGGAGATGGAAGGGGCGAACTCCTCAGAAACAAACCGATGGGGAGACCTCGCGCCGAGCTCCCCAACGAAACAATGTCCCGCGAGCTCCTCAGCAAGCTGAGGCCACACCACTGGCCCAAAATGGACTAAACACCGCTCTGAGGTATATAGTCAATGATCCTGGCGAGCTTCAGCGCACCATCACCGCGCTACAAAGGCAGCAGCAGGGCGAGCTCGCCAGGGCATATTAGCGAGCTACCGCCAACACTACTCGGGAGCAAACCACCCAGAGTACACAAGCTACGCAGACCAGAGGGCATGCTAGCGAGCTCCCCGCTGAGCAAGAGGCAAGCTCCACGAAAGCTCGCCAGCACAGGGAAGAAGCCGGAAAGGCAAAGATGGCTGATAGGCTGGGTTCGCGAGATGGGCAAACTACTGCCTATACAGAGGCATCGGCAACCCATCAATCTAGGGAAGTCCTCCGGGGGCAGGTTGGGGCCCAGACGGGAAGAGGTCAAACAAGAGTCGGCCCTTGCTTCATCCCGGAGGGAAGAGTCAGATCTACGTCCGCGTAGGTCCGCACACGACCGACTAAGGAGGCCAGCTGCAGATAGACTTGGCCCGAATGGAGGCCGCCAGTTCCAGCCCATCACTGAGGGGCTACCCCAGAGCGAGGGACTGTGGGGACGTGCGTCCATGAGGCATACGACTTTTGAACAGCTTCCACAGGAGGTAGCAAACGAAGATGAGCTGGCAACGCTAAAAAATGAGGTAGAGCAGCTGCAAATGCAGGTAGCTGCCAAACTGGCGGAGTTGATGCCACTACACTTCTGGCATCACCATTGGCACCAGTGCAGAAGAAAATACAGTTCCCAGTAATGGCCGCATACGAGGGAGAGTCAGACCCGAAAGTTCACGTCTCCAAGTATGCGGACTATATGATCTCAGTAGGTGCCACATATGCGACCCAGTGCCGGAACTTCCCACTGACCCTAGTCGCACGAACCAGAGGATCCTTGCACGAATCCGAGCTTGTGGTCGCACGATCCCGTGCTGGTTACGGACGAGTAACTTTTCTGATTTTTTAGCCAACTTGTTTTCTTCATATCTTGAGTTCTAGAGCTCCGATTGACTCGATTCTTTTTGCGTTGCGACTCTCTCTTCGAGCTCTTCAACATGGTATATCATTTGCACCATTTTGGTAAACTCTAGAATTCTGGATTTTTACGAACTTACCTTTCGCCGGTTTTGCTCGTTTTCACTACAAAACACAACTTTCTAGCAAAAAAGGGTTAAATGCACAAAGTATAGCATTTTAGGGTCAAATATGAACATAAGCACATCAAAACCATATAGAAATGGATGAAAAAAGATGCAATTATGACCCTAATCACTAGCAATGCAATTATGACCCTAATCACACCCACAAACTAGATTGTTGCTCGTCCTCGAGCAACGAAGCGATAAGATAGGGGAATAATTGTATCAATGTAGCATCAAGCATAAGTCAAATGCCATGAAATCATCACTCAATGTCAAACAAGTGTAGAATGCAATCTCATCTAATCAACTATTAACAATGAATCAATAAGCAAGATATCAAATCAATGAGTCAAAATCCTCACAAGATAAGTGTTTAGCTCAACCCTCAAGTGTATAAGTTCACTCAATCATCACACCACTTACACATACTACCATAAGCTTGGCTCAAGTCTACATTCTCCACCACTTGAAATGACAAATCATTCACACATCAATGAGGACTTTCATGAGGTTGTAGTGTTGGCTCTTTGGTAGGGAAGGAATACATGGATAAAAATGACTAAGTATGATTAGTAAAGCATAGAAGGAATCAAGTAGTAGATCATTCACCTCTTCCTACCATTGTGCATCTTCTAAATCACACTTTCAAGAATCAATCTTCCCTTTCTTTGCAACTTTTAGCCATTCACAACAAAAGTCAAACTTGACCATAATTTCATCAAAAGTCAACTTTTTTTCTTGCTTTGCTAGCACTTACTTTTGAACCTTCTTTTCACATCAATCCATGCATACTTGAATTTCTTTCCACTAAGGCCATCAATTTCTTCATCAAATCGCCAATCTTCCTTCCTTCTTTTCACTCTACTAATCATAAGGACAAGAGAGTTCCAAAAAGAAAGGAAAATGGCTTAAAGTGTGGTTAGCCAAAGGAAAGGTCTAAAGGCACAAATGGTGAGCAATGGATTATAAGATCAATGGTAGGCTCATAGGGCTAAGTAGCTCAATATAAATCAAATAAATGCCTCAAATCATATCATGTGAAATCTTCATCTAATGTAGCCTCAAATAAGACCAAAGCCAAGTTCTAGAGTAAAATGTATGTGTGTGGAACTCACATCAAAGAATATCATCCGTTCAAGATTGAAACGGACATAAATGGCTCAAACCTCACGGGTATAGGGTGATCAAGACTCATATCATCTCAAAACTGCTCAAATCATCAAAGTATCAAGCATCATAGAATCCATAGAAAACTAGACAAGACATGAATCAAATGATAAATCCACTACATCTAATCATGACTATCAACTCATCAACACAACCATAAACATATCTCAAGCATCCACTGCTCTCAACTAGCAACATCATGGCAAAAATCAACAAGCAAAATAAGGCACATGATAAGCATATGGTCACAAGACATAAGAAAGCACTAAAAATCATCATAAGCATAGCATTGCAATGAGATTTACGAAACGAACACACCCCCCCAAACTTTTTTGGACCAAGGGTCTAAAAAGTTTGGCAAAGAGTGAAGAAAAGATCATGCAATGCTCAATCAAAGCACAATACCACAAGAATCATAATTAAGCTCAATGTAGCAATCTAAAAGCTAGCAAACTAAACCTAAGAATGGAAGCACATATAGAGATAAGTGTAAAGACATACCTTGAGTTAGGATTAAGAATAGGAGAGTGACTTGCCACTTACATGAGAATTTTCTTCTTAGCCAAGTGAAAAGAGAAATCTCCTCATCACACCTTTCCAGAGCTCACAAATCACATCAATTATCATTGCAAATCCAAAATTTGAAGAACGAACACACCCCCCAAACTTTTTTGGATCGTGATCCTAAAAGTTTGGCAAAGAGTGATGAAAATAGGATTTACAATGAATCAATGAATCAATAAAGCATATACAAGCTTAACTAAACCAAGAAATCACCATATATAACAAGAGGCAACACCCTACGACTAGGATAAATCACATGCACCAACCAAGGTAAGAGAACACACTACCTCATATGAAGCAAATCAAAACAATTAACACTATCTAAACTACAAAGCAAACCTAATAAGCAAGAAAATTTTAAGGATGAGTTGCCTCCCATCTAGCGCTTGATTTAACGTCCCCTAGCCGGATGACACCAATGTTAGCTAAATGGCCAAGGATATTTATCATTCCTCCCATCTAACTCTAATCTCATACCATCATGATCAAGGAAACAAGTAGGATTTCTACCCCATACACCTACTTTCCTTTTCACTTTAAACTTATAAGCACAAACATTTTCTTTCTCATTTCTTCTCAAACCAATCCACCCCTATCTCCTACTATCAAAGATTTTCAAGAGGATCCGCAATTCTAACTTATGATCAAATATATCAAGAGGCAAGACGAAATCAATATGAACAACATTATCAATGTAAGCATACGTGGAAGAGTTTAAGGGTTTAGAAATGCTCATTTCTCCTTGAAGCTCATCTTCCACTTCATTTTGTTGTTCTTCCTCCATGAAGCTCATGTCCATAGGTGGACATCCATCTACCTCTTCTTGTTCTTCCTCTTCTCCCTCTCTTGAATCATCTATCTCCTTCTCCTCGACATCTTGTTCTTTCAACTCTTACTTCTCCTCTTCATGATTCTTATCAAGGCATACACAATGAGTAGGATACTCTATATCATCATAACAAGGAATAATATCATAATCAATGAAACTGTGAAAAGGATTAGTAAAACTCTTAAGATCGGAGGTATCTTGAGCATGAGTAAATTTAATCTCTTCATAATCATTTTTATCTTCTTTGATCTCACTTAGGATTTCTCCTTTGCTACCATCAATATCAAAATCAATTTGATCATAAAGTTCCTTGTACTCATCATGCTCATCCTCATCTTCATCATCCTCTTCACTTTCATCAATTTCTTCTTTTTCCACTTCCTTTTCACACTCTTCTATTTCTTCTTCTTCTAGTCCATCCTTCTTTTATTCTTGATTCCTAATCAATGTAGCATGAGGAAATTTATAATCAATATCATCATTAATAATAGGAATCTCATAGTTAATGTAAGCATGAGAAGGTTCAATAGACATTTGAGCTCCAATACAATCTAGAATAGAAAGAGATTTAATCTTCTCATGATGATGATCATCTTCATTTTCCACATGCCCTTCTTTTTCATCATCTTGAGTACCCCCATCTTCCTCCTCACAAGTTTCATTGTCTTGGATGTCCCATTGCTCCACTTGGAGTCTTATCTTCTCCATTCGCAATTTACTAGCCAGATTTTCCATTCGGAACTTCAAGAGCATGATTTGGTCACCTTGAGTTTGGAAAAGTCTATCAAACTTCCTATTTGTCTCTTTCAAACTTCTTTCATTCTCCCTTTGAATTTCTTCGAGTTGATTTAGGATATAGACTAGAGTATCATCAAGGTGGCTTGGAGGAGTTTCTTCATGATGGCAAGGCATAGGGATGGGTGGAGGGTAGGAATATGGATCTTCATAAGAGTAGGAATCTCGGTATGAATATAAATTGGGAGGATAAGGATAAGATTCTTCTTGTGGAGGTGGTGGTTGATATGGGTAAGGTTGATAGGTGTATGAATTAGGAGGATAGGTGTCTTGTGGGTAATACAAGCAATGGTTGTATTCGCCCATCTCAATCGAGCTCACTCTTACAAAAATAATCAAGTATCAACTCTCACCAAGAAGGATTAACAACAAACAAAGAAACAAAGAAAAACAAAGTAAACATCAATACAAGCCTAACAAAGTGATCGTTTCCCTGGCAACAGTGCCAAAAACTTGTTTGTCAAAATCGTGTATGATTTCCACGCAAGTGAACGTGGTCGTTGTTATCGTGGCAAGTTAACCAAGTTAAATATCGAACACAGGGAAACGATGCCATATCAAGCAAGTATTGAATGTTCACAAAGATAATAGCTAGTGAAAGTAAGAAAAGATCATGATTTCTATTTACTAAATCAACAAGAAATAGTAAATCTAACTATCACCTCTAGGAAGTGAGCAAGAGTGGAGTGTACATGGAAGTAATCCTACTATGGTTCCTCTAGTGTCCTATCCATCCTAGTATGCAAAAGGTCTCTTGGTGTCTTAATCAAGCCAACTAGTGTCTAGATCTCTCTAATAACACAAGCTTAAGGGCTCTATTGGATGTCTAGATCTCTCTACAACTCCCAACACTCTAATTAAGAGGTCTAGGCTAATATGCAATTCTCATTGGTCATAAAAGCCAAACAACAAACACTTGGTATGCATAAAGTTCTTATAGCTCAATTCTCATTTCATTGCTAAAACATATAAACCATACAATCCAATTAAACATCCCAAGCATTCATACAAGTCATTAATAAGAGAACTAATCCAACAGGATCACTAATTCATGCATAGGATTAACAAGAGACTAAATTCACCATAGTAATCATACAACCATGCAACAAGGAATTAGCTCATGGCTAATTGGTAATGAAAATCTACAATTAACTATCTAAACATCATGATTATGAATTAAAATAATAGAATTCAAGAGAACTTACCAAATGTAGATGGAATTGAAATACAATCATCAAACCTTGAAAAGCTATATTTTGATCCAAAGCTCAAAATCATAAAACGAACCGTAGAAATGAAGCTAATAACGAGACTAATCTAATGGAACAAATGGATTAAAGATCCAATGGATGGATCAAAAGTAATTGTAGAGAGAAGTATGAAATCTAACTAAGAACCCACTAAGTAACCTCTAATCTCTCTCTAAACTACCTAATGATCTAACCAATGAATAATATGATAAATAATCTGATCCTTGAGGTATTTATAGTGCCCATGATGTTTAGTCCAAAGTGTCCTTCATTAAAACTCGCGAAAAGACAGAACTGCCCCTGATTTGGTGAAAATACAGAGTTACGCATGAGTAACTACGTAGTTACGCGCGAGTAAGATCATGCGGCTGTGCGTGCGGTTCCGAGTCGCACGAAACAGAGGATCCTCACACGAATCCGAGCTTGTGGTCACACGATCTCGTGCTGGTTACGCACGAGTAACTTTTCTAATTTTCGAGCAAACTTGTTTTCTTCATATCTTGAGTTCTAGAGCTCCGATTGACTCGATTCTTTTTTTGTTGCGACCCTCTCTTCGAGCTCTTCAACAATGTATATCATTTGCACTATTTTGGTAAACTCAAGAATTCTGGATTTTTACGAACTTGCTCGTCTTTCGCCGGTTTTGCTCGTTTTCACTACAAAACACAATTTTCTAGCCAAAAATGTTAAATGCACAAAGTATATAAATGGATGCAAAAAGATGCAATTATGACCCTAATCACTAGCAATGCTAGGACAGTGGGGTTCGGAGAAGTTGTAACCGTCCCCGTAGGTCAGATTAGGTTGAGCATCCAACTTGTATTGGCTGAGGACCCAGAAAGAAGGCTGACTAGGCTCGATGATTTTCTTATCGTTGACCAGTAGTCTACCTACAACGGGTTTCTTGGCCACCCATTTATCCATGAATTTAAAGCGGCGTGTTCAACCTACTATTGCTGTTTAAAATTTCCAACTCCCAAAGGTGCCGGAACTGTTAAAGGCGACCAAAAAAAGGCCAGAGAGTGTTTATTCCAAATAAAAAATGGCCAAGTAAAAAAGTCTGTAACACAGGTCCTCGTACTTGAAGATGAAGTGCAAATTTCGGTGGATGAACCCAGCATCTTGAACGTCATCTCAGTTGAAACTGAGTTGATGGAGGTGGACAACCTACAGGAGGTGACAACAGAGGTCGCCAAGTGCAAGAACCGGTGGGAGACTCACAGCCGGCACCCGTGGAAGTAGTTGTGGAAACCCAAGTCGGAGAACTGGTGGGAGACCGAGAACCAGTGCCAACGGAAGTTAATGAAGCTCCCCAGGTTGAAGAACCATCAAACCCAGTCCCCCAAGAGGTGGAAGAGGTCCAAGAACCGGCCAAAGTTGGAGAAGGAGGTGATGACCTCGAACCTCGAGTAGGTTTCGAGCTAATGGCGAAGGAGGACTGGGACGAGCTGGTTAGCGATCCAAGGTGGAAGAACCAAAAATGGAAAGCCACCCCCATGGAAGAACTGACAGCCATCCAGGTGGACCCAAACAAGGCAGACTTGTAACTTTTCATATGTTCCGAGTTGCAGGAGCCGTACATATCAAAGATGGAGGAATTCTTGAAGTCCAACCTGGACGTGTTTACCTGGTCCCATGAAGACATAATGGGGATCCCATTGGAACATGCATGCCACCGACTCAACATAGACCCAACGAGGAGACCTGTTCGCCAAAAGTGAAGGAAGTACAGACCAGACAAATACGAGGCGCTGACCACGGAGGTGAAATAGTTGTTACACAACAAGCTGATCAAGGAAGCCTTGTGCCCGCAGTGGGTTGCAAACCCAATCCTAGTAAAGAAGTCAAATGGAAAGTGGAGACTATGCATCGACTTCACAGACCTGAACAAGGCGTGCCTAAAAGCAACTTCCCGCTGCCCCATATTGATCAGCTTGGCGATAACACTGCAGGACACAAGATGATGACATTCATGGACGCTTTTGCAGGTTATCACCAAATAGCAATGCGCCCAGATGACCAGAAACACACGACGTTCTACACCAACAAGAACATGTACTGCTGGGAGAGGATGCCGTTCGGGCTTATCAATGCCAGAGCTACCTATCAAAGGTTGGTAAACAAGATGTTCGATCAGCACATCGGGCATACTATGAAGGTGTACGTGGATGACATAGTCGTCAGGAGTTTGCTGAAGGAGGATCACCTAGACCACTTTAAGCAAACCTTCGACATACTATGCCACTACAACATGAAATTGAATCCAAAGAAGAGCAGCTTTGGCGTCCACTGGGGGAAATTCCTGGGACACCTGGTGAGCCAGAGAGGAATCAAGGTCAATCCGACGCAGGTGAAGTGCATCATAGAAATCAAGGCGCCAGACTCAGTGCCGAAGGTTCAAAGGCTAACAGGATGTTTGGCAGATTTGAACCGGTTCATCTCTAGGTCCGGCGATCGGAATCGTCCATTCTTCGAAGCAATCAATGCAAACAGACTAAGGCACAAGGATAATTTCAAATGGACAAACAAGTACCAGAGAGCTTTCGAAAGTATCAAAGAGTACCTGGCCAACACGCAGATACTGTCAAAGCCAGTACCTGGAGATCAACTATACCTGTACTTGGTGGCGTCGGAGGTGGCCATTATTTCAGTACTGGTCCGAGAAGAAGGAAAAATGCACCTACCAGTGTATTATGTTAGCCAAGCTTTACACAAAGCAGAGTTGCGATACTCCCCAATAGAGAAGCTAGCCTACGCACTGGTGATGAGTGTTAGAAAATTGCGGCCCTACTTCTTTGACCATCCAGTGGAGGTGTTGATGATGTTCCCACTAAGGCAAATACTGCACCGGCCGGATACTGCAGGACGCTTGTTGAAATGGTCACTAGAAGTTAGTCAATAAGGTATAACCTACGCACCTCGAACAATGATCAAGGGAAAAGCGCTCGCCGATTTCTTTGTCAAGCTAACTTTCCCGCAAGATCCGACGAGGGGGCGTATAACTCCGTGGCATCTCTACATAGACGGATCATCAACTAGCACAGCAGCAGGAGCTGGTGTGGTACTAATAAGCCCAGACAGACAGGTCTTCACCTCGGCGATCCGGTTCGACTTCAGAGTCACAAACAACGAAGCAGAGTATGAAGCGCTGATAGCTGGACTTAGGTTATCATTAGTTGTGGGGGCAACCAGTCTTCAGATTTTCTGAGATTCCCAGCTAATAATATCCCAAGTCCGAGGAGACTAAGCTAAGGACCAACAGATGATGATGTATCAGAAGATCGTGGCACATCTGATCTAGATGTTTAAGCAAGTTTACATCGAGCAAATCCTTAGGCTGGAAAATACACAAGCAGATGCACTAGCCCGACTAGCTACCAATAGCGGAGAAGCAGAGTTAACGGAGGTCGTCGTCACCAAGCTAAAGGACCCTTCGACGTCTGATTACAAAGTAAATCAGACTTCGAGTGGGGGGCAGGAAGAGGACGAAGATTGACGCACTCTGATAAAAAATTATTTGAAGGACGGATTGGTCCCAGAAGATGCGTGGGAAGCTAGTCGGCTAGTGAAGCAAGCAACCAGATACACATTGGTAGATGGCCAACTGTACAAACGTGGATTCTCTCTACCCCTACTCAAATGCTTGTGTGAAAAGCAGGAGTTCGAAGTGTTAGAAGAAATCCACCAAGGAATTTGTGGGAGTCACGCTGGGGGGCAAGCTTTGTCATATAAGATAATCAGGCAGGGGTACTACTGGCCCACTCTACGAAAAAATGCCATCAGCTTCGCCCGAAGGTGCCGAAAGTGCCAACTGTTCGCACCAAACATTCATTCTCCTGCAAGCCAACTCAAATAAGTCTTCAGCCCATGGCCTTTGCAAAATGGAATATCGACTTGATCGGCCCATTCCCACCTGGCAGAGGCGGTGTAAAGTTCGTTGTAGTAGCAGTGGACTACTACACTAAGTGTGCTGAAGCTGAGGTACTCACAACAGTGATGCAGGAGAGGATGATCAGCTTCATCTGGAAAAACTTGATATGCCGATTCAAACTCCCACAGTCGATAGTGACGGATAATGGAAGATAATTCGACGGTCAGAAATTAAGGGAGTTTTGTAGCTCATGGAATATCAAGAAACACTACTCAACTCCGTACCATCCACAGTCGAACGGACAAGTTGAAGCAGTGAATAAGATACTGAAACATGTGCTGAAAATTCATCTCGAAGATAAGAAAGGAAGTTGGGCAGATGAGTTGCCAAAGGTGTTGTGGTCCTACAGAACATCGTATCGAGCTAGTACCGGTGAGACATTGTTTGCCTTAGCTTTCGGAACAGAAGCAGTTGTACCGGTGGAGGTTCAGAACAAGACTTGGAATGTGGTAGGATATAAAGAGAAAGAAAACGACGATGCCATAGCAGTGGAGAAGGATGATTAGGGTCATAATTGCATGTTTTTGCATCCATTTTTATATGAGTTTGATGTGCTTATATTCATATTTGACCCTAATTTGGTATACTTTGTGCATTTAACCCTTTTTGGCAAGAAAATGTGCTTTATAGGTGAAAACGAGCAAAAACGAGTAATTCCCGACTATTGGAGAGGAGATGATGGAATCCGAGCCCATGGGGATGCTTGGATGAGTAGTTGGATCGAAGATGAAAAAGTCAAAAAGTGCACGTCAGATTTATACTATGACCGAGCGTTCCACAACAGGTGACCGAGCGGTTCCCTTAGGACGTCCGAGCGGTTCGCTACGGCTCAGGGCGGAAATTCCCACTCGGTTAGGATGCATAAGCGGCGTCCGAGCGGCTGCAAGCCAATGTCTGAGCGGTCTCCTGAAGGCGTCCGAGCGGCGGTCCGGATTTCCACATTTTTGGGGGGTAAACTCGTCTTTTCGCGCGTTTAATGAAGGATAAATTGGACCAAGCATTGTGGGCGCTATAAATACTCAAGGATCAGATTCTCCAAGCCACCTTCTTCATTATTCCAAGTTCTTATAATAGTTTAGAGAGAGATTAGGTAGTTTCTTAGTGGGTTCTTAAATAATCTCGTACTTCTCTCTACAATTATTTTTGATCCATCCATTGGATCTTTAATCTGTTTGTTCCATTAGATTAGTCTCGTTATTAGCTTCATTTCTTCGGATCGATTTATGTTTTTGAGCTTTGGATCAAGAGATAGCTTTTCGAGGTTTGATGCTTGTATTTCCATTAATCTACAGTTGGTAAGTTTTTCTTGAAATCTATTGTTTTAATTCATATTCATGATGATTAGATTGTTAATTGTTGATTTCCAATTCCAATTAGCCATGGGCTAATTCCTTGTTGCATGGTTGTTTGAATACTATGGTGAATTTAGTCTCTTGTTAATCCTATGCTTGAATTAGTGATCTTGTTGGATTAGTTCTCTTATTAATGACAAGTATGAATGCTTGGGATGTTAATTGGAATGTATGGCTTATATTGTTAGCAATGAAATGAGAATTGAGCTATAAGAACTCTATGCATGCCAAGTGTTTGATATATTGCTTGTATGACCAATGAGAATTGCATATTAGCCTAAGACCTTTTAATTGGAGTGTTAGGAGTTGTAGAGAGATCTAGACACCCAATAGAGCTTACCTTGTGTTGTATAGATATCTAGACACTAGTTGGCTTGATTAATACACCAAGAGAACTTTTGCATGCTAGGATGGATAGTTAGGATTACTTCCATGTACACTTTACACTTGCTCACTTCTTTGAGGTGATAGTTAGGATTTACTATTCTTGCTTGATTAGTAGATAGGAACATGATCTTTTCTTGCTTTCCTAGCTATTAACCTTTTGTAGACATTCAATGCTTGCTTGATATAGCATCGTTTCCCTGTGTTTGATATTTAACTTGGTTAACTTGCCACGACAACAACGACCACGTTCACTTGCGTGGAAATCATTCACGATTTTGGCAAACAAGTTTTTGGCGCCATTGCCGGGGTAACGGTCTCTTTGTCAAGCTAGTTGATGTTAAAATATATCCTCTCCTAATCCATACATTTATCAACTTTACCCATTTAAACCCTGCACAACTTTCGATAAACTCTCCATGTTAGAAGAGTGTATGAAGTACATGATGATGATGTTATGGAACCAAACCCAAATTCCACCACCTCCAAAAGAAGATTCTTATCCTTCTAACTCATATACATCTCAAGATTCATAGTCCTATGAAGATCCACACTCCTACACTTTACCCTCTCCTATGCCTCTCCATCATGATAAAGATCCTCAAAGTCATATTAATGACACTCTAGCCTACATCCTCAATCAACTCGAAGAAATTAAAAGGGAGTATGAAAGGTGCTTTGAGGAGACCAATGTGAAGCTTGATCAAATTGTCAAATCTCAAGAAGATCAAATCAAGAGCTTAGAGCTCCAATTGGGGCAATTGACCCAACAAGCTCATGAGATTTGCGAAATATCATATCAAGATTCCTACTCTCATCTTGATTATCCATGCTCCTACACTCCATATCTTCCTATAACCTTCCATCAAGAAGACACTTCTTCAAGTTATGAGGAAGACATTTTAGCTCAAATTCTCAAGCAATTGGAAGAAATGAGAAGTGAAAATGAAAAGTGCTTTGAGGAGAGAAACAAGAAGTTCGATGAAATGTTCATGTCTCAAGGTCATCAAATCAAAAGTTTGGAGTTCCAATTGTAAAAATTGACTTGTAATGTGATAAACAAGAAATTGGAGCTCTTAATGGAGGAATTGCGCACTCAAGCCTATTATAAGGAGGAAGATTGGGGTACAAAGCAAGATGAAGGGGAAGTGGAAAGCATGGGGGAAGAAGGGAATGTGGAAAATGAAGATGATCATCATCATAAGAAGATTAAATCTCTTTCTATTCTAGATTGTTTTGGAATTCAAATGTCTATTAATCCTTCTAATGCTTACCTTGATTATGAGATTCCTATTATTGTTGATGATATTGGTCATAACTATCCTCATGCTATGTTGATTAGGGATCACGAAGAAGAGAGGGATGGACTAGAAGAAGAGCAAAGAGATGAAAGTGAAAAGGAAGAATATGAAATTGAGAATGAAGAGGATGATTGTGATGACCATGATGAATACAAGGATGTTGGGAAATGACTTGTAAAATGTTTTAATAAATCCCAAAGACTCCCCTAATGTATTTATGTATATCTAAGACTTAGAAATAAAAGTCCAAAGTGTTAGGAGGCTATGATAAAAACTTAGAATATAAGTTTAAATTTGTACCAGGCTACTTATGCAAAAACTGGTCTGATGTATTGTAAGACTAGCCTGATGGCTTATAGACTAGCCTGATGTTGTATTAGGAAATACACCCACCTTCTGGAGAATGCACCCCAGGAGACTGACTACAAGCAGCCTGAAGGACCCTTCTGAAGACAAGTAACCTTTTAAATGCCTTCAGCATTTAATAAGGAAGCAACAGGCACATAAATGAAGTGTTAAATGCTGCAAGAAGAATGTTCCAAGTCACCTGATGAAAAGACAGAAGACTTTATTACAACCGTTAGAACTGGACTGAGGAACAATTAAGACAGGCCAATGAGGTGCTGCCACCTATGTACGGATCTGACACAAAGTCTGTCCTGTCAGTACCAAGTTCAGAAGCAACCAACAACCTAGGATGGCACAATTCTCAAAGGTGGCTGCATTAACTCTAAGCAGGCATTTAATGAGCTATCAACCATTAATGCTTGAGTATTGACCACCCAAAATCTGAAGAAGATTTCTTGAACGTTGGACTGCCACATTTTCACAGATTTGACCATCCAAAATCTGAGGAAAATCTTGAAGAACGTTGGTACACCAAAATAGCTTGAATTTGAAACTATCTCTCCAACGGATAGTCTTTCAAATTTAAGTCTATAAATACAAGAGTTGAAGAAGAAGTCAAGTACGGGAAACTAACAAGCTCAACTAATAATCTGAAAAGCTCATACTCTCAAGCACTCGAAATCACTCTAGTTTCCCAAGTGCATACACTGCTTAGAATTCATCCTTGTATTTAGGCTTACACTGTAATATCTTAGAAGCCTCTTGAGATAATCCAATCCAGATAGTGATCTTCATTGTAAGGGTTATCTCAACCTTAGTTGGAAAAACTCAACTCCTTAAACAAAGTTAGGTTCAAGGTTGAGGGTAATAAGAAAGTAAGCTGAGGAGTGTCTCAGTCTGAAATCTGAGAGGACTAGGACTCAGTGAAAATCCTAGAGATCAAGAGGAGATATTCTTGATCAGTGCACCTTGGCACTCTAAAACAAGGAATTCCTGAGGTTCAGGAATTCTCCTGTTAAATCAGGAAAAGTGGATGTAGGAGAGTTTAACTCTGAACCACTATAAATCCCTGTGTCTTTTGTGCTTTTGTGTGAGTTAATTCACTTAGTGTTTTCAAAACAATCCGCTGCACAACTCAAGCTTATCAAAACCTCAGGCTACTTGTCAAGCGACATTCAAGTCCACTGATATCTATAAGTTGCCTATGTTCTTAAAAGAAGTACACTGTCAAACTGTATTTTTTTTGGAAAAACTGTACTGACAGGTGTATTCCCCCCCCCCCCCATACACCTGTCTTTGTCTATTTTGGACCAACAAGTGGTATCAGAGCAGGGGTTCATAGAATCACTGCCTGGATATATCAATTGAGTGGTCATTTGAACTAATCTAACTTATATCTCTTAAAGTTTATTTTAAACATGTCTACACAAGCAGAAAGATCTATCAACACAGGGAACACAGCCACAGGAGCTGCCACCACCAATATTGTTGGAAGCTCAGACTCCAACATGGGAACCAATCCTCTCAATCATCTTGCACATCACAAGCTCCCTCAGTTTTCAGTAGAGGGATATGATTTCTGGAAAATAAGGATGAGGGCTTACCTAGCCTGTGTGCATGATGAAATGCTAAGAGTAATCACAAAAGGCCCCTTTGTCTATATGACTGCTAATCCTAGGATCACACAAGCTCAAATTAATGATCCTAGAGAAGAGTGGCCTAAAGATGAAGACAATTTCACTGCTGACGAGAGGAAAAGGCACAACCTCTACTATGTTGCTATGAACATTTTGTACACAACCATCCCTGACTCTGTCATGGGAAGAGTTGTCCACTGTGCAACAGCAAAAGAAATATGGGACACTCTAGCTCTCCTGTGTGAAGGAACTGACAAAATAAAAGAAAATAAATTGTCAGTTGTTGTTCAAAAGTATGAACAATTCTCAATGGAATCAAATGAGACCATTGATCAGCTTGATGGCAGATTCACTGATATTATGAATAAGATAAACTCTCTTGGTAAGGTCTACACCAAGAGAGAAGTTGCTCTCAAAATTCTCAGGGGACTCTCACCTAGGTGGGATGTCTATTCAGTGATGATGCAGAACACCAAAGATCTATCCAACATGTCTATGCAGCAGGTGTTCTCAGAATTCAAGGCCTACGAGTTTGATCTCAATAGGAAAATAGCCACAGAAGAGCCTTCCTCATTAGAGAAAGGAGTAGCCTTCAAGGCAAACAGTTCTGAAGGAGAACCAGCCAAGATCAAGAAGGCCAACAAACCTTGCAAATCTCAAAGCAAGGATGAGCTGAAAGAAGAGATTAGTCTTCTAGCAAGAAGATTTGAAAAGCTGAACTCAAGGTTTGGCAAATACAAAAGATGCTATCAGGACAGCAAGGAGAAGAAGTCCAGGTTCATTCCAAGGAATGATAAGGAGCTTGAGAAGGAATATAAAAGAAACAACAAGAATGAGGAATCCACCTCAAAATCAGAAACCAGAAGGAAAGACAAAGATGAAAGTGAAGAGGATGAGAAAAGGTACTACCAATGCAATAAGACAGGCCACTTCCAGTATGACTGCCCTCAGCTGAGTTCCAAGGAAAGGAAAGAGAGGCAAGCTAAAAGGGACAGAAGACTGGAGAGAAGAGCAATGGTGGCAGAAGATGAGGATGCCGGAAGCTCATCTGAGGAAATGTTCACTGATAGCAGTGATGATGATCTATGCCTCATGGCCAACGATGAACCTGAGGTACAATCTCATCTGTGTCAATTTTTAGCACACTCACCTGAGCCTACCTCAGAGTCAGCAGGGGAACTCAACCTTCAGTTCTCTTTAGAACAATTGATGGTTGACTTCTCCAGGCTGCAAGAGGCATACCTCATTCTTGAGGAAGAGAATAGGATACTAGCAAATGAAAATAACAAGCTAGCTGAATTTGAAATAGAGGCAGACCTTGCCTCAGCCTCCCAAAACATTGCCCTGACCAATGAGGTAGAAATACTCAAAAGTCAGGTCAGTGCTAAGGATGAACTGATCAGGGGACTGACCAGTGATCAGATCAGGCTAGTTGGTGAAAACAATGAGCTAGCCATCCAAATAAAAACCCTCATCAGTAATGTAAACTTGCTGAAGGAATCTGAGGATCATCTTCTGAAAAAGCTGCAATCTCTCAATAAACCTTCTTTGGCTATAGAGAAGATTCTGAGCTCTCAAAACAGCTCTGACAGTAGACATGGGATTGGATTCTTCCCATGCACATCCTCAGAAGGTCAATTCAGTACTGCACCCACAAGTAGTAATGAAAGAGTGTTTGTAAAGTCCTCTGAGAATCCCAGAAGGACTCTTGATAAGGGCAAAAGGCCTACTGAACCTGCAAAGGAGGTGATAATGCCTAGTAGGTTCACTGAAAGGACTAGAACATCTTATACACCCTCCAAGACTAACTCCATGTTAAATGAACCCCATAAAAGAAAACTCTCCAATAAGAAATGGAGCAATGTTCAGTATACTTATCCTCAGCATAGATCTTCTTCTAGGAGACAATCTAGGCTAAGGACAGACTGGCCTGAATCTTCTGTCAGGGGAGTTAACAGAAGAGTTCACTATAGGGAATTACCTTCATATATGCCCTATAAGAAAAGCAATATCCCCCCTTATCAACAACACCTAAGGCCAGCTGCACCAAAGCCCTATAGGAACAAGAGACTTAACAAACCTCCTGTGCCACAAAGGTCTGACACTTATAGACAGTCAACTCCCAGGATAGTTAGGGAGTCCACTGTTTATGTAGATGTTTATGGGAGAAAAATCAGCCAGTCCCGAGTAATTAGGACTGTTAAGCAGATTTGGATCCCAAAAGGTACAACTAACCAAATAGGACCCAACACAAGATGGGTACCTAAGAACTGATTTTTATGCAGGTTGAGGACTCTCAGGATGACTGGTACTTGGATAGTGGTTGCTCAAGGCACATGACAGGCAACCAAAGTCTCCTGACTAACTATAAGGAAAGGAAGGGTCCTCAGGTCACTTTTGGTGACAACTCAAAAGGAATCACAGAAGGTTATGGTACCCTGATAATTGGGACAGTCCAGGTACCAAATGTATCATATGTCAGTGGACTGAAACATAACCTACTCTCTATAAGTCAATTCTGTGATAAGGGTTGTAATGTTGAATTTTCAAGTAACATGTATTTTGTAAGAAATGCATCAACTACACAGGTACTACTAATAGGGTCTAGGAAAGGAAATGTTTATCTTGCAGATTGGAGATCATGTCTAAAAGAGACCTGTCTCATTGCCAAAAGCTCAAGTGACCTGACTTGGCTATGGCACAGAAGACTCAATCATCTGAATTTCAAGACTCTCAACAAGATCTCAAGGCTGAGCCTAGCGGAGGGAATACCAAATGAGGTGTTTAACAAAGATCACATTTGCCAAGCTTGCCAAGAAGGAAAGCAAATCAAAGCATCATTCAAAAGCAAAACAACAACCTCCACTGACAGGATACTTCAGCTTCTACATATGGACCTCTTTGGACCTATTACACTCGCCAGTATCAATGGTAGTAAATATACACTGGTGGTGGTGGATGATTTCTCAAGATTCACTTGGGTGATATTCATGTCTAGCAAGAAGGACACCCAACTCAGGCTACATGAACTACTCAAAAGAATATCCACTGAAAAGGACCTATCCATCATCAAAATAAGGTCTGATAAAGGTACTGAGTTCATAAATTCCATTATCACTAACTTTTGCAATAAGTCAGAAATATCCCATGAGGCATCAGCAGCAAGAACTCCTCAACAAAATGGGATAGCTGAAAGAAGAAATAGGACACTAAAGGAGGCTGCCAGAACCATGCTTGCTGATGCACAAATCCCCAAAAGGTTCTGGGCTGAAGCCATTCACACAGCCTGTTACACTCAGAATAGATCCATGCTCACTAAAACACAAGGCAAAACCCCGTATGAGCTATGGAATGGTAGAAAACCTCAGGTATCATACTTTCATGTCAAATGTAAATAATAAAAAAAACCAATTCTAATTAATAATTAACTAATAAACAAAAATCAATAGAATAATAAAATATAAAAATTATCAATACCCAAAGATAAAAAATAAATACCCCAAGATAAACATATTAATACCCATACAGTAAAAAAAATACCCAAAGATAACCAAAATAAATACCTGAAACAGATCATCATCTTCCTTTTCCTTCTCATCCTTTGAATCACACCTTGACTCCGTTGGTGTTTTATTCAGCATTCCATTACTAGAGAGTGGATACAAATCCTCAACTAACTCACCTGAACCAAATATTCCAGCACTAACCTCTTCAGCAACCCTTTTCCTCAACTTCTGATCAGTCCAATGCTTGATCAATGGAATAGAATGAGGTTCACAAACACCTCTCCACTTCAACCGGTGAAAATATATTATCTGTAAAAGAATGACACAACTACTGATATTTTTCACAGAACCCCTTTTGTACAAAGTAATAGACTCAGACAACCTCCTCAACACAAGTTCACACCAATCAAACTCAAGAATACAGTCTGGATTCTCTAATGCTTTATAAAAGACGGGATTAACACTTCTATTTGCAGAAGGACACAGAAAAGAACACATACTATACAAAACAAATAACCGCTTAAAATCATCACCACCATTACAACATTTATCCTTAATAATCGAAGGAAGTTTCCCTATCGGACTCTTTCCAGCAAACCCATACTTCTGAGTAAATGTATTAAAAGCAGAGCAATCATCAGACCTACGATAAAGAGGGACCTCTCTCCTTTCGTTCCTTGGAATCTTAAAAACATCATAAACATCATCAGCATTAATTGTAAACTGCCGAAAATAATCAACCACTAACATACGACTGCTACCATTGAAATTATCAACAAGCCAATCAATCATGTCACTGTTTACAAGCCTAGTAAGCTTTAAATCCAGCAAACCTTCAAAACCTATACACTCCAAAGATGCCCTTTGTTCATCATTCAAACTTTTAACCAATTCACATAATCCATGTGGACGATACTGAGATATAATTTTACTGCAAGATAAATAATATATAATACATTAAGTAATATCCAAAAGAAAATATAATGAAAACCAATTAATAAATACATCAACAACAACAAAAAATACCTCAAGACAAACAAAATAATACCTAAAGAAGAATAACAAAATACCCAAAGAAGTAAAAAATAATACCCAAGGTTAAAGTCAAAAAATACAAAAATAACAACCAAATAATACACTAAAGACAACTACATAATAACAAATATATATAAAAAAATCACACAAAATACACAAAATCAAATAACAAATAACAAAACAATTCAATTAAGAAAATAACTACAACAAAATGACATATTACATACTAAAAAAGCAAATAAATAATAATACCCGAACATAAAATAAGTGATACCCAAAGAATAAAAAATACATACCCATAGCAGAAAAAGTAATACCCAAAGACTAAAAAAAAATACCCAAAGAATAACAAATACATACCTATAGAAGAAAATTTAATACCCAAAGACTTAAAAAAAATACCCAAAGAATAACAAAGTAATACACAAATAAAGAAAAAAAATACCTAGAAATCTCTTCTCCAGAAACAGAATGCACCTCCGATGAAACAACCTTAGCAGATTTCCCTTTGCTTGAAATTTCCTTTCCAGATTTCGCTTTATTTACAAGTGATTTGATAGATTTCTTCTTCTCCTTCAAAAAAACAATAAGTCTATCATCTTCTTCCTTCGGTGCATGTTCAACACGATCACCAACGAAAGGAACTATCTCATCACACTTATTCACAGGAGAATCTCGATATTTTTTCCTCTGATACACAATATCTTTCTTGTGCTTAGGTCCACTACCTTTAAGAACAGTATATTTCCTCTTCTTCACCATTATAACAGAAACAAACCCTAACAACATTACAAACAGAGCAAGATCATTAAAAACGATACTCAAAAAACAAAATATTAAAATGAAGTACAATGATACTCATAAAAAATAACTTACAACGTATATTGCAGACGAAATCCGAACAAAAGGCACCGCGAACAAGAAGAAGAACAAAGAAGAAAAACTTGGAAATGAGAACACGAAACTGACGCAGTTTGAAAAATGATGGAACACGAAACAATGATACACGGAAGGAAAGGGCGGTTTATAGCCGGTTTAATTAAAACCCGAATAGAGGTCCGCGCGTTTTCAAAATGGATACCAAAGTCGGATCCGAATTTTTTTTTAAATGGGCCCAAATACAAAGGGCCGAAAATTCAGTCCATATAACAAGGGTGCATAGTATACACTCTTGTGCATATAAGAATTTGTGAAAAATTAAATGCCAACAACTTAGTGGGGAGTTAAACTTAATATTGATATATATGGGTTGGGGTGGAATGGGGCAGAAATTAGGTTGGGGGCTGGTGATGTGGGGTCATGTAAGAAATCAATAAGCACTCATAACATTTTACTTGTTTAAGGGTATATGCTCGAGTGGACTAGAGAAAGGTGCGCGCGTGGGCTTTTCAATTTCTTTTTTTTATATTTGGTAATTTATACGGTAGAAATTTTTGCTCTTGATCTAATTTTGATTTTAATCCAATTCACCTTTTTAATTTGAAATCACTCCTTTATGTAAACGTTTATTTTTATTTTTATTCACACTTAACTTAATTTCTTATTTAATAAAAAAGCATATTATCTCTAAAAATAAATATAATTGCCAAATAAAGCTAAAAAATCTGAAAATAATTAATTAAATAATTAAAAAAATTATTATAATAATTTTAAAAAATTAAATTATTTTAAAGTAAGTTTATAAAATAAATAAAAATCTAACAAAATCTCAAAAATATAAAAAAAATTCTTGATCTTAAAATAATTTAAATTTAAACAACATATTTGAAAATAAATAAAATCTAAAAAATATAAAAGAAATTATATAAGTAAATTTTCATAAATAGTTAAATTAAAATAATCTGTTTAATAATAAGTATGCTCATATATCTAAAAATTGAAAAAAAAAAAAAAAGTAATAAACTATAACCTCTAATTAAACCAAAAGCAATATAATAATTTACTTAAAATCTGAAAAATCATCAAAATAATAATGAAATATTCTGAATTTTGTTGATTTTTTAGTTTTATAAGAATTTAATTATATGAAGATTTATGTCAGTTTTTAATGTCTTATCGTATAATATGATTCTTGAAGACTTTTTGTTAATTTAAAATTTGATATAGTTTTTTACTAAAATAATTTAATAGAAGATAGAGATTAAAGTTTTTTGTAGTCCTACAACTTGTCATCATTTGAATTTGGTCCACCATGGATTACACATTCTAATATTAGTCTTATAAGTTTTAAAATATTTTAATTTAGTTCTTTTACAAACTTGCTGATCAAAATCACATTTAATTTTGGTCCTGTAAATTTGTAAAAGGACCAAAATTAAAATATTTTCAAACTTACAAGGTCAATATCAAAATGTGTAGTGCATGTGGACAAAATTCTAAGTGAACACTACAAGAAATTGTGTTTTACCAACGGAAAAAATATGTTGCTAATCAATATATTAGCATATACCAACAGATTACTAATGGGATATCGATGGAATTTTTCGGTCGGTATTTTGCTCGTCGCTAAATTTACCAACGAAATAGTAGTCCGTTAGTAAAAAGTACTGATGGATTACTGATTGGTGTGAAAATTGCTCGATTTTAATGTGCTTTATTTGCATAATCTGATAGAATTTTGTGCATTTTCAACACTAAATTGATTTATTAAGCTTAATTGTGAAAAATCAATTATTTTACAATTTTATTGTGAATTAGTTTGATTTATTTCGTGAATTAAAAGTGCACATAAGTGATGGCCATTGAATTGAATTGAAAGGTTATTTTTGTAATTTGTGCAGCTGTAACCTTATTGCAGATTGGGACCACACATTTCTGCAAGTGAAAAAGGGTAAAAATACCCACTTTAATAAAAAAAAAAAGTTTTCTACCCACCATTCAAAAATAAAAAGTTTTCTACCCATATACTATTGTATCATATCTCCACTTACATGTAACTCCCAATCAGCACTACCCAAACCCAAACCCAACCCCACCTCCACCCCATCCCATCCCATCCCATTAAATGTACTTACCCAAATAAACTCATGGTGCTACCGTATACCACCTCCACCCCACACTCAATTCCATATACAACCCAAATTAATTACCCTGACACTACTGAAACCATTTTTCCTCTTTACGTGGAAGCACAATTGTTTAAGCTTCTAAATACTCAAATTAATTACCCAGTCGGCTTCCTTCCCCCCCCCCCCCCTCCTTCCTTCTCCTACCCCTAAATTAAATTTTCACCCACTCAAATTAAATTACACAACCTCCCATCAGTATACACTCTCCAACCAATATACACTCTCCGTAATATTTTTCAACATTCACAATTCACCTTGCATTTTACACTGTAAAAAATTATGTGAAGCTTTATCAAGATGAACTATGAAGTTGAAGAAACATATACTTCTTGATGTTATTGAAGATTTCAGCAAATAAATTCTGGTATGTTAAATTTTATAAGGAATGCAATTTATTTATGCATTTCAGATATTAATTAGTTCAAAAGGAATGCTTTTATTTTTTTTAATAAACTCTTAATAGTTCTATATTCTAGATGCATCTAATGTTTTCAACTCCATTTTTCATTTTTACAATTTTTTTTAGATTGTGTAAGCTGTTGGAAATAAAAAAAAAGTGTATTTTTTAAGGAGATTTTTTTTTTGAAACAATGACATTATATATATAATAATAAGTTAATAACACACACAAAAATAAAAAATCTAATGATATTATCCAGTTACAAATCGAGAAATTCTGTAAGGTATAGCTAACATCATGCCAATATTTTCATAATTTGATCCAAGATGGGCAATGTTCCTACTTGAGAGTGTGGTGAACTGTATTGTGAAAAAGAATAATGTGGCCATAATAATGTCAAATATTCCTTGTAAAAATGGCTTTTTAATTATAAGTTAACTGAAAAAAAAATATTCATATAAATATATTAATTGAAATCTAAATATCATCTATTAAAAAATTAAATTTTCTATAACTTCGATTTGAGGCTAATTATTTTATTATTATAATTGTCAAAATTTATTACTAAATTATACTCTCTGTCTTAGATAAAAAATTTCATTTGGTTGAACACGTATTTAAAAAACTATTTTGCGTTTGGTTGGAAACGTATTAAATTTGATTTGTATTAATGTTAACTAATATAATGACATTATATTATTAATAAGTAATTTCTCTATATTTTTTTACTTTCTCTATACTTTAATTAAATTTTTTTTGTTAATTTTAATTGTAGATGGATGAGAATACAAGATTTATGGTGGTTCATCATGGAGGTTATTGGGAAGGTTTTCAATATACAAATGGTAAAGTGGATCACATTCTTATTTGGGTGAATCCTCCGGATACATATGTTAATATGATGGAAAAAATACATGGATTGGTGCAAGCAGATATGAGTGAATGGGGCTATCGAGTAGAAACTCTTTGTGAAGTGCGGGAAAAACTTATCCGTTGGAGGTTAGGTACAGACGATGATGTCGCACAATTTTTACATAAGTACAAAAATCAAGATCTCGTTGTGTATGTGTCACTGAAGAAGATAAACAATCGTAATAGCATTACCGAATACGAGAGAATGGAAAGAGATTTCATGCATGTGCCACCACAGAGTACTTGTTTGTATGTCGATGGTGTCGGTCCTAGTACAATGCCTCACGCTCCCATTAGTCCAATTGGGTCTAATGTTAGGGATCATGAAGTTCTCAACACCACTTTTGATGATGAAGATGATTTGTTAGGTGAGGAACCGTTACATGAGGAGTGCCTTAGAGAATTCCACTCTTTTTATGAGGCTTGGAATAGTATGAACCCACCTCAACCTAGTGCAAGTGCATGACATCTTTCTCCAGAGGTTCCTTCATCAAGTCCTGATCACCTTGCACAAGATTTTACTTTGGACTCGACACTTGGTCAATTAACCATGAACAATACATTTTGTAGTAAGAGCGAGATGGAGGATGCCGTCGGTGCATATCATTTGGAAAATCAGGTCAATTACCTAGAAGAGCGATCAGACAAGGGTAGATGGTATTTGAAGTGTAAGCACTTGACATGTCAATTCACATTTCATGCAACATGCAAGCATAATGTGTGGCGAGTGGAAAATTTGATAATTCCACATACTTGAATTCTTGATCCAGATACCACTGCCCCTACTTCCATGAAGGCTAAAATTCTCGGCAGGATATTTGCTAAAAAAATTTTGGGGTCCACTTTAAACCATACTCCAAAATTTATCCAAGATGAGTTGAGAGAAGATCATGGACTCTTAGTCAACTACGAGCTTGCACGAGTGGTCAAAGGACATGCTATTGCCGCAGTATACGGAGATAGTGCATCATCATTTGGTAAGCTGCCCGGATACATGTACCAGTTGAGGTTGGCCAATGATGGCTCATATACCCGTTTATTAGTAGATGATAGAGATGTATTTAAGTATGCATTTTTTGCACTAGGAGCATCTATTGATGGCTTTAAGAAATATGGAAGACCAGTAATCGTCATTGATGGTACCCACTTGAAGGGCAAGTATTGTGGGATATTTTTTGTAGTTGTTACACAGGATGGTAATGAACAGATCTTTCCTTTGGCTACAGGTGTTGGTGATGTTGAATGTAACGAATCATGGACACGGTTTCTTAGCTACTTACGACAAGCTTATGGTGTTCCCCCAGAATTGTTGATTGTTTCTGATCAACATGCGAGTATCATTCATTCTGTTGCCACTGTGCATCCGGAAGCCAAACACGGTTTATGCTACTACCATCTACAACAAAAGTATGTCTCCTTCGGTCAATATGTGGTTCAACATTTTTACCAAGCTGCATACACTCATCGACATTCAGAATACCTTAGGTATTTTTGTTTACTTATATCTAATATATATATATATATATATATATACACACATTGATAATCTCATAATATTTGTGTACATGTTGTGGAATGGGACATATTTTTCTTTTTAGGTGCATCAAAACATTACAGGATGCAGATCCAAGTGGGCGTTTAATGCGTAAGCTCATGAATTCAGATCCTGAGAAATGGGCACGAGTATGTTGTCCAGTTAGACGTTATGAATTCATGACCTCCAATGCTGCTGAAACTTGGAATAGAAAACTACTATGGGCTCGGAGGCTACCTGTTGTATCTATGCTAGAATGCGCAAGAACAATTATTGAGTCTTGGTTCTCAAAACGACATGATGCAGCATTGGCTCATTCCCAAATTCTATGCCAGGAAGTTTCCAAAAAAATTATTGATATCAAGAAGCAAGCAAGCAAGTTGATTGTCACGAGCCTAGGAGATAACCAATACAAGGTTATAGTTGTTTCAGCATTCTTTGTTGTAAATTTGGCTCATAAAACATGTGATTGTGGAGAGTTTCAGGGATTGTTGATGTCGTGCATTCATGCTGCTGCAGCTATTAGGTATTTATATAGATCTTGTGCAACCTTTTAATCATATATATAAATCATGTGTTGTGGATTAATATGTGTGTGAATATTTTTTTAATCTTGCAGGCTTGGTAACTATCCCATGAGTCATTTTGTGAGCCACTATTACAGTAATGAGAGTGTAAGAGGGATGTGGGGAGGTAAGATTTTGCTGGTGCCCCACCCAGACCATTGGGTCAATCCGGAATGGGTCAACTCCATGAGATGTAATCCGCCTATGCAACCTAGGCAAGCTGGCCGGCCACGACAAAACAGACGATCATCTGGATTAGAAACATCAACCTCTAGATGAAAAACACACGTTTGTTCTTCATGCCAGCAACCAGGCCACAATCGAGCCAATTGTACCCAACCTACAAGCTTGAGGCAAGAATCAACTAACGCATCCGACCAACCTGAAGCCCCACGAAGACGTGCTATCAGAAAGTGTTCAATACATGGGGAAATTGGACATAATAAACGCAATTGCCCAAATGAAAATTTGTGAACTACTAATCAATAGTCTTGTCTATTAGCATGTTGTTCACTACTATTTGTGTATCACATGAGGTGTGTACTGGATATGACTAAGTTTATGCTACTTTTAATTTAGTCTGTTATGTAATTTTATATTTCTTATATTAGTTCTAGTTACTTATCATTTATTAATTAATGAAAAAATTTGTATACATTTAGGACAACCTATAGTAATTTATTTAAAGAGTGTGGTAATTATTAATATAAATAAATATTTTTTTATTAATTTGTGATTGAATAATAAAATTATTAATTTTTAATTAATTTATTAATTTATAATTAAATAAAAAGAATTAGTAGAGTGAAATAGAGTAGGGGAATGTGAATGTGGCCAGAGGTAAGAAAGTGGGTCAAATGGATAGAAATTTATTTTATTTTTTTTAAATGGGTAAAAAAAAAAATAAAAAAAAAGAATGGATAAAAAACTTTTTTTCTAATCAAAATGGGTATATTGCTTTTTCTCCCGCAAGTGAAAAAGAAACAGCCTAGCTCAGCCAGACACTCCACACTCACATCGCAATACAACCGCCTCACTTCTCACTCAACATCCTGAAATTTCCCACTCCACCGCTGCAAATAACCGCCTCCAACAGCTGCCCATTACTAGACACCACCGAGTACGACAGCCTCGCGCGACAGACGCCGGAGACCAGAATCGCGCACCACTGCTCGCTCCTCAGCCGCTCTCGAAAACTGCCGGAGTACTCCACTCCGGCAACTGAATCGGCCACCATACTCTGCCGCTACAGCTCTGCAACCGTCGATCGAAGAAATCGATGCCGGAATGTCCGTGCCTCCACCTCTAGCTGCCGACGAAACCGCTGCAGCAATCGTTCTTGCCACTGACTCCGTCGCATTCACCGCCGTGCGTCGCACCCTTGATCGACGCCGGATTTCCGCCCTGCACACACATCTCGCCGGAGTCACGCATCTCACCGCCGTGCTCAACCTCCGTAACCGCACCTGTGCCCGTTCTCTGTTACTGGAAATGATGAAGAAGAAGGTAACTTGGGCCCATTTTGCTAAGTTAATTTGTTAAAGCCCAATCCACTTAATTTGGCACATTTGCTGAGATTGCTTATATATATATATATATATATTCCAATTGAGAGAGAGAAAACAGTAGTCGTAGTGTATTATTTCCGATAAAATTAGATTAGGTTTTAATTATTTTAATTTCTCGCTTTCGTTCTTTTCAACAATAGATTAGGAATCAAACTATATTCTATTTCTTTACTTCGTTATTTCATGATTTATAATTAGGGTTTTATGATTTTCTTTTTTTTATTTTATTTAATTCCTATTATGATTGTTTTTAGGATTATTAATTAATTTCTCTATGTTCTAAACATGTGATTTAGGATAAAGTATCCCTGTTAGGATTAGACTAATTTTCTTTTCATTTGAGACTCATTTTATGTAGTGCTTTATGATTGTGAGATAACGTTTAGGAGTTTTGGTTTAATTAATTTGAATACGTGCATGTTTAAGACCATTAGGTGTACGAGTTCGATTAATTTTATTATATGATTTCTACATTGTGAGTCTTGTTAATTGGACTAATGTTTGGACCAGTCGTGTCAATTAGCTGAGGAAGACTACATGAAACACTAGTTAATAATTAGTGAGAGCCGAATAGGATAGTTTGTGTACCCTTGCGAGAAAGAATTAAATTATTCAACACCCTAGAATATTAATTTGTCTTGAAGGCAAGAATGAGGGCTCTAGATGCACTTATCCCGACTCGTCGATGATAGACAACATAGCTTAATTACTTGTCTATGAGTATTAGACTTAATTAAGCGGTGGCTCTTGATCCTTGTGAACACCTTTTATATCTTAGTCTAGACTAATAGGGGGAAAATTATCCTGAGGATCATGTTTAGAGCATAATCTCAATCCTCACACTTGCGTAGTTTTTGGTTGTGTTTATGGTTGCTAAAGTCTTCATGATTCACTATTTGAAGGCCTATATAAAGAGTCATTTAGCAACCCTTGAAGGCATCCCATTTTCCTTGTAATCCTTCTATCTTAGTCTAGTATCTCTCTTAGAAATATGAGTTCTTATTGTATTAGTATGAGTAGCTAAATATTTTACTAGAGTTAGGGATGAAGCTTTAGTAAGGTATAAGTGATGTTTTTGGTTATTCAATAAAGATTTTCAAAGTTTCAATCCTTTAGTCATTTGATGAATTTTTAAGAAAGGTTTTGATGTGTCATTATTTTGATTTATTGTAGACTTATTGGCACAACAAATGTTTAGTTTTACATGTCAATTATTGATTTTATAAACTTGTTAGAACAACTAAAGGTACTTTTCAAAGTATTATACGTGCTCAATGTTATATCTTCCGATTGAAATCTCTTGATTGTTAGATTTCGATTGAGTTATCAAAGATAACCAAGAATAACTCTAGTATCTTCACTTAAAGTGGAATCCCGAAGCTCTAGTATTTTGTTACTCTATTGAAACCTCTCAACTAGTTTGTATCTTTTTCTTCCAAATCTCCCTGTGGTTCGACACTCGGTCTCCCGAGAAATTTTATTACTTGAAATCAACCTACACTTGGGTACGTAACTCTCAAGGAGCTATCAAGTTTTTGGTACCGTTGCCGGGGAGGTTTTGCGGAGAACAAATCCATCGGTTGTGAGGTTTATCCTCACAGGTTTGTGAGTTCTTCTCTCTATCTCTTTACTGTATTATATTTATTTGTATGCATAATTGGACTCGTGATATTATAAGTGGTCGTTTAATAAGAGGTTATAACATTAATTTTAGGAATATTGCATCAAGTATGGCCGACAATGAAAGTGTTGATGGAGATAATGTTCAAAACCAAAATTATTTTGAAAGGCGCAATAATGAAAATTTGCATGTGCGTTCTATGCGTGAATTTATTGAACCCCAACGAAATTCGGTTCCATCATGCATGGTGTACCCTCAAGATGCAGATAATTTTAGGTTTAAACATGGCATGATTCAATTGCTCCCTAATTATCATGGTTTTGACTCTGAAAATCCTTACTTGCATTTAAAAGAATTTGAAGAAATTTGTGCAACATTTAATGAACCAATGTGTACTCAAGAAGTTATTAAGCTAAAGTTATTTCCTTTTTCTCTTAAAGATAAAGCAAAAACTTGGCTTAATTCTCTTAAACCAAACTCAATTACATCTTGGCAACAAATTCAAACTGAATTTTTGAAAAAATTCTTTCCGATTAATAAGACGAATGCTTTAAAAAAAGAAATCAAGAATTTTTTCCAAAAGAGTGATGAGCAATATTTTAAATGTTGGGAACGTTTTAAGGATTTATTAAATGTTTGCCCTCACCATGGTTTTGAAACTTGGAGAACCGTAAGTTTCTTCTATGAAGGTTTAAACGCTGAAACAAAACAATTTGTGGAAATGATGTGTAATGGTGAATTTTTGGATAAAAATCCTGATGATGCACTTGAGTATTTAGACCATCTAGTTGAAAAAACTCAATCTTGGTATAATGAAAATACTTCTGAAGGTTCAATTAGATCTAAGCTTGAAAATTCTAAAGGAAAATATAATTTAAGTCAAGAAGACGATCTAAATGCTAGAATTGAAAGTTTAACTAAACAAGTTGAAAGTTTGCAACTAAAGAAACCTAAGGAAGTAAAATTTGTGCAAAATGATGACATATGTGAAATTTGTGCCATTAATGGGCATGTAACTAATGAATGCCCACAAATTCCTATTTTCAAAGAGATGTGTCATGAACAAGTAAATGCATTATCTAATTTTCAAAATTCATATCCATCAGCTTTTTCTGAAACATACAACCCAAATTGGAAAAATCATCCAAACTTTAAGTGGAAAAATGAAAGTGTGTCACAACCTTTTCCCACCCAGAAAAACCCCAACTCCAATTTCACCCAACATAATAAACCACATATAAAAAGCCTTGAAGAAACTTTACAAGCCTTTATGCAAGGACAAACAACCATCAACAACCAAACGTCACAAGCCATCAATGATATTAAAAGTACATTATCTACTTTAACTAATTCCTTAAGAACAGTTGAGAAAGGAAAGTTTCCTGCTCAACCTCAACAAAATCCTGCTGGGCAATGTCAAATTTCCTCTGATGCACCAGAAAATGTTAATTTTGTCACCACTTTACGAAGTGGAAAACTAATTGACAAAACAATCAACCTTAAGAAACAGGAAGTTGAGTCAACCCAGACCCCGAATAATGAAGATAAAAATAAAGGAGAAGATGAAAATATGAATTTAAACCCTATTAAGAAATCATCCACTGCTCCTTTTCCTCAAAGATTACACCCAATTAAGAAATTGGACCAAAACTCTGAAATATTTGAGGTTTTGAAACAAATAAAAGTTAACATTCCACTACTAGATGCAATAAAGCAAGTTCCATCTTATGCCAAATTTTTGAAAGATTTGTGTACTGTAAAGAGAAAACTACATGTTCAAAATAAGGCATTTTAACAGAGAGTGTAAGTTCAATTTTTCAACAAGAAACCCCTCCTAAATACAAAGATCCTGATTGTCCAACAATATCTTGTATTATTGGAAATACAAAAGTAGACCATGCACTTCTTGATCTTGGTGCGAGTGTCAACCTTTTACCGTTTTCTGTGTATAAACAACTGGATTTGGGAGAATTAAGGAAACATACTGTCACGCTTCAATTGGCAGATCGTTCTATAAAAATTCCAAGAGGCATAGTAGAGGATGTGTTAGTGCAAATTGATAAATTCTATTTTTCGGTAGATTTTATTGTTTTAGACACATGCCCAGTCTCAAATCCATCATCTCAACATCCAATCATTTTAGGAAGATCGTTTCTTGCAACTTCTAATGCTTTAATAAACTGTAGAAATGGTGTTTTAAATCTTTCTTTTGGAAATATGACTTTGGAGTTAAATGTTTTTAACATTTCTAAGCAACCACAAAGTAATGATGAGGCTAATGAAATTGATGTAATTGAGACATGTACTCTTGAACAATTGATAACCTCATTTTCTGATCCATTAGAAAATTTGATAAATGATTGTGTCAATTATAACAGTTCGGAGTTTGATTCCATTCCTATGATTTCACAAGTTTCAAAGCTTAATGAATGGAAACCCAAATTTGAACAATTATCAAAGTCCGAAAAGACTCCAACCCCGTCAAGCGAGCAACCACCAGTTTTAGAGTTGAAGCCTTTACCATCAAATTTGAAATATGTTTTTTTGGGTGCTAATGATACTTATCCGATAATAATATCCTCTAAATTAAGTTATGATCAAGAGCATAAATTATTAGAGGTATTAAAGATTCACAAGCATGCGATAGGGTGGTCTATATCAGATATAAAAGGAATTAGCCCATTAATTTGCACTCATAATATTTATTTAGAGGAAAATGCTAAACCCTCTAGGCAGATGCAACGAAGACTTAACCCTAATATAAAAGAAGTGGTGAGAAATGAAGTTATTAAGCTATTAGACAATGATATTATCTATCCTATCTCTGATAGTAAATGGGTAAGTCCTACTCAAGTTGTGCCTAAGAAATCTGGAGTAACTGTAGTAAAAAAATGATAAAAATGAATTATCACACTTGAATGTTGTAAAGAAGATCATCAAATATGTCAAATCCACACAAAATCTAGGATTATGGTATCCTAAAGAAAGAGAATTGAACTCATTGGGTACACTGACTCAGATTTTGCAGGCTGCAAGATTGATAGGAAGAGTACTAGTGGCATTTGCTAATTCCTAGGAGAAAGGTTAGTAGCATGGCACAGTAAAAAGTAAAATTCTATTGCTCTCTCTACAGCTGAGGCAGAATACATTGCTGCTGGAAGTTGTTGTGCACAGATCTTATGGATGCAATATCAATTACAAGACTATAGGATTGATTCAAGAGAAACAACTATATTCTGTGACAATACAAGTGCTATTGCCATTACACAGAATCCAGTTTTACACTCTAGATCAAAACACATAGATGTAAGGCATCATTTCATAAGAGATCATGTTGAAAGAAAGGATGTGAAATTAACAAAGATTCATACAGATTTGAATCTTGCTGATATTTTCACTAAACCTTTATGTGAATCAAGATTTTCAATCTTGAGAGGTAATTTGGGAATGTTAGAATTGTAAAAAGACTCTATGAAAATCACTAAATTGCAAAGACAAACCTAGAAAATTGGAAAGACAGTAAAAAGGAAAATTGCAGCTGCAAAGTCATTCAACTGCAGAGTTGCTAACTCTACAGTTGTAGACTTAGTTCTGAACAGCAAAATCCTTACCAACTGTATATTTTCAAATTCTAAGAATGTCAACTGCAAACTTAGAGAATTTACAGTACTTTGTACAATTCTGCAAATTAAATGGAGCACTACAAATTCAGAAACGTTTGTACTAAAGTTACAGACATTTTGGATTTATTCAAACATTTTAATTAATAAAATGTGTGAGTACGTGTTTCATTTTAAATGGAATTAAATTCTATGTGAGTTAGATTTTGGACAAATTTAATTATAAATTCTGGTCCAGAATTCAAAAACTCATAAATTTTAGGTCTTGACCGTTATACCCCTGTTCTTAAATGACTGTTTAAGGAAACGTATTTAAAGGACCCTTCATCCTTTTTATATCCTACTTTAACATCTTGAACCTCTTGAAACCTTAAACACTCCCCATTCCCTACTCAAAAGAAACCAAGAATCATGGCGATGAAAGTTATCTTTGGAGCTCTATTTGACTTCGACGAGATTTTGAAGAAGCATCCCACTGATGCTATGGAGGAAGTCATTAGACATATAGTGAATCAAGGTGTTCATTACTGTCTTACACACAATCCTGGATCATATGATGATAAGATTGTACATGAATTTTATCAAAATGCTGAACCCAATGTCGAAAGAAAGACATTATCTGTGCAGATGCAAGGTTGGAATGTCAAGATTACAGCTGGTGATATTTGTAAAGCTCTACACTTAAGGACTGGAGGTGATGCTCATGATAATCTCAACTTTGCTGAGGAAGATGAGAAGTATTGGAAGAGATTTACTGCAAAGAAGCCATTTCCAAAGAACTGGAAGAGGACATTCAAGAAGACTGACTTAGCAGTTGAGTATGTCTATCTCTATGAAGCTATAGATAAATGTTTATTATGTAGAACTGGTGCACACGATACTGACACCATTCTTATGTGGGATTTGATGATAGCTTTTGTGAAGGAGATTAAGATAGATATTGGAGAACTTTTGTTGAGAAATATAGGAAATGATGTTGTGAAGGCTGGTAAGAACAAAGGTTTTGGTTTGTTCTTAAACTATATTTTGAAGGAAGTTGGATTCTCTTTAATGGGAATGAGGGTCAGCCTATTTTAACTCATAGAATCATTGGGAGAGCAAATTTCAAAAGAGGAGCTGTGGATGCTCCTATGGCTCCCAAGTCAAAGAAAAGAAAGAAGAATAAGCCTGAAAGGAAGGTTCTCACCATTATTAGATCACCAATAGAACCTGAGAAAAAGAAGAAGAATAATGTAAGAAGAAAACTCTTAGTGGATGAACCAACTGATTCTGAGGATGAAGTTGACAGAGAAAAGAGGCAGAAGAAACATCACTCAAAGAAAGCTACAGAAGTTGAAACTGACAAGTCTACAGCTGTAGACTTGCCAACTGTACAGTCTGAGGTACAGGCTACTGAGGAACAGATTGAAGAGGCTGAAGTTCCTGAACCTGAAACTGAACAACTCCCTGTTGTTCCAGTTGAGAGGGTAGAAGGATTTGAAGAAGAAAGGCAGAAATTCGATGACTGGAAGATAGTCAGAGAGGAATTAGAGAAGTTGGCAGTTGAGGAAAGAAATTTGTTCCAATGGGTAGTTGACTGGACAAATTGCAATGATGTCAACGAACTCATGAAGCCTAATTTTATTGATGATTTCATTGTTGAGAAAAGAAGAAAGGATAAATGTTGGGAGAAATCCTAGCAGTCCCTGCCTTGGAGGCAAGCTGCGCTCAAGTCCACTCGTTCGCTCGATTAAAGGCATAGTTGCGTACCGCCCGTGGCGCTGAAGCTTGATATTGGGTTTAAAGGAATTGATTGTACTACTCATACCAACAAGGTGCATCTTCTTTTCTGGTGCCCATTGTGAAAGAACTCTAAAGTTAAGAGTGCTTGGCTTGGAGCAATTTCATGATGGGTGACCCCCTGGAAAGTTCTCAGGGTGTGTGCGAGTGAGGACATAAGCACGCTAGAAAAGACCCGTGTTGGTTTGCAAGGATAGTACATCAGTTCTACTCAGCGCTACCGATCCTACAATAAAGGTAAAGAAAAACAGATCATTGCTGAAGAAGCTGCAAGACAGAAAATCACTAAATCAGCAGCTGTAGCTTTGAGAGTTGCTCTTATGACTGAGAAAGATCCTGAAGCTGAGTTTGATGTCACAAGCTCAGATAGTGAAGAAGAAAGGCCACAAAAGACTGGTGAAGGAAGTCACCAAATAGTTGAAGCTGAGGGCTTAACTATCTTGGCAAAGGAAGCTATTTTGATAGAATCTGCAGGAGCTAGTGCTGCAGATCCAGTAATTGTTGAAGGAAACCCTACAGAAGAAGAATCTGAGAAGGAGAAAGAAGCAAGAAAAGATGATTCTCCTTGCAAAGAGCCTAAGGAAAAGCCACATGATGATGAAGATGGCAATGATGATGCACCAATGGGTGGTGCTCAGGCTCAAGCTCAAGCTAAGACTGTGGAAATTGAAGTTCAATCTACTGAAAATGTTCAAGTTGATGAGCAGATTGTTGAAGATACTTCCAAGGACATTGATGAAAGTGCAAAAGACTTGTCACACCCCATCACAAGCATTTTTCATCATTCTGCACCTCCAATGTTCACTCTGGAAGAGATATATAGGCATGGAACTCCCCCACTGCAGAGCTATTCAGCTCTTGAGAGAGAGAATGTTGAAAACATGGATGATTATATTGCTGAATTCTCTACAGAAGCAGTTGTGACTCCTAGCAAGAGGAAGGCTTCCACTGAAGACTCTACTACTGTAGAGTTGGCACCTTCTAAAGCTCAGAAAGTCACAAAAGGAAAAGAACTGGTCTAAGAGAAGGAGATTCTGAAGAAGAAGATAGTGATACAAATCCTCAGATGACACCCAAAGAAGTTGTATCTCAACTTAAACATTTGGAGGAATCATTTAAGAGTATATAAGCTGAAATTCTGAAACAAGTCAAGATGGTACCTGATGCTATTATCTCTCAGAATGTGAGGAAAGGTATGGAAGATCTTGTGAAGAAATTTGAGGATAGAAGCTCAGAAGAAAAGAGAATCCTAGAAAAGAATTTCAAAGCTGTTGTGGACAGCTTACTGGCTCAAAATGAAGAGATCAAAAAAGAGAGTAGCCAGAAGACAAGAGAAATTATTACTCTACAGTCTGATATTAAACTGATGAAAGATGACTCTTTCAATCTGAAGGTAGAAGTGAAAGGTATGAAGAATGAAATGACCAAGCTAATTACTGGAAATGAAAATTTGAAGGATGAACTGATGAGCAAGCTTAACACCATTTTGTCACACATTGATGTTGGCAAAAAGGGGGAAAACAAGATAGAAAAGGAGATCAAAGAAGGAGAAAAAGTCATGGATGATATTCTTGAGAATGTGAAGAATATTGGAGAAGCATGGGCAAAAGAGCTTGAGGCTGCAAAATCTAAAGATCTGTCTAAGAAATTGGGAGATCAATCAGAAGAAAGAACTCAATCAGATCAGAAGAAGGGAAGCTCTAAAGGAGGAAGCAAGATTATAAAACTCCCTAAATCTACAGTTCAGAAACCTGCAGTTCATTCTCAAAAACCTTTTGGTTATTGGGAACAAACAGTGAAAGAATCTAGAGAAAGAAGGAAAGAGAAGGAAGAGAAAGAGCAAGAAAAGCAAAGAGAAAAAGATTTTGATAAATCTACAGCTGTTATCACTGCTCAACCACTGAATGTTCAACCATTGAGCATGGTACCTGCTGAAGATTCTGATGAAAGGGTAAAGCAAATGAAAGCTGAATTTGATAACCTATGGAAGGAATTCTTGAGCATATGCAACAAGCATACAGTAATTAAGAGGATTAAGCTCAAGAAGGACAGATTCCAAAAGTTCAAAGACCTGAAGGCTGATGGATCTTTATACAAAGGAGATAATGCTCGGCTTCTTGGTGGAAAGATCAAGAAAAATCCATTGCCTAAGAGGGTATTCAAGTCTAAGAAAGAAGAAGAAGAGATGAAAACTTATGAACTACAGATGCTGATGAAGTATTTTGAAGAAGATGAAAAGAACATGAAGCTAGTGGAGAAAGGAATTTTGAAATCTCAAGATGAAGATTCTGATGATGAGGATGAAGCTGATCCTAAGCATAGGAGAAGATGAAGACTTTATTCTAGATTAGAAACTAAAACTTTTTAGTTTTTAGTCTAATTATCTACTGTAAGCTATATCTTGAACTCTTTTTAGTTTATGCAGCTTTGTGCTTTGTTCTGTCTTTTTGTTGCTTTGTGTTTGTCTTCTGTTTTCCTGTTTTGCTCTGCTTTCTGTTGTTTTTGTTCTTATAAGACAATTTTCTATTGTCTTTGTTGTTTGTTTTGCCAACATCAAAATAGGGGGAAATTGTTAAGTACCTTGATTTAGATTTTGATGTGTGCAAAACAATGTGGTTTATTGGATAAGCTGATCTATCACTTGTGCTAAGGAAATTAGTGTTTGAAACATATTGTTGTAAGTGAAGCCTACATCTGTATATTTGATCATTCTACAACCAAGACATGACCCTACAACTGTAAGGTTTCTCTACAGCCGATTTTTCTTATTTGACAGGACTCTACAGCTGCAAGATTGAAGTCTACAGCTATAAGGAACCGTTTGAAGAGATGGTACAAGTCAGAGTTTATTTGAAGATAATGAAGACCCTTAAGCACTATTAGTGTAGCTCTCAAGCACTCACTAAACTGTACTTAAGTGGAAGTTATTTCTTAAGAATCTGGAGGATAATGAAGATTAGTTGAGAGACAGCCAGAATTCTGAAGAAAAGGACAATAGTACAATCAGTACTATCCTGTGTGAAGGTTGAGGACCACCTCACACATGCCAATAGAGAGAGAGGAGCCTTATCTGAATTTCAAATTTGAAATTCCCAACGGATAAGTCACACCACTCAATCTATAAATAGAAGAAGTCCTCAGAGGAAGCAACAACAACAACCCTGAGCCTACAAGCATTCTGCCTAAGCAAGTGTACAACCAGCAATATTCTAAGAGAGCTTTATTTGTTTTATTCTTTGTGATTCATAGGATAGTTGGTTAGGATTTTTCTTAGAAAGAATCACACCTTTTGTTGTTGTTCCCTCACCTGTTTTAATTTCTACTTAGTGTAGATATCTCTTTGTGAGGTTTTGTAAACTCTTTTTGAGTTATATTTTGAGTGAATAAGGTAGTTTAATCTCTTTTTAGAATAGGAATCTGAGTGAACCTAGTTCTAAGGGGGAACTACTTGTATTGATCTAAGTGATCACATCTTAGTGAATTTGGCACCTGAGTGGTGTAACAGTGGATGTAGGTGGTCTTTTTATAGACACTGAACCACTATAAACCTGGTCTATTTACTTTCTGTCATTTAATTCTTGTCCTGCATATTTAATTGCCATGTTACATTCATCATTGTTTTGAAATCTAAGTGCATAAAACTTTGTGATTTTCACTGAGAAAAACTAACTCTACAGCTGTAGACTTTCATAAGTCACTCAACTGTTAAGTTTGGTTTACAAGGTTTTTCATTAACACTCACTTTATTCCGCTGCACATTAGAAGTATTCTCAATACAATTTCAATTGTAAGAATCTCTCTGATACCTTGTCTACAAATGATATTTTATTTTGCAAAGTTTTCTAAACTCTGCAGCTGTAGACTTCTTAAGTCCACAGCTGTAACCTTTGTGGTCCAGTTTCTAAAACTCTTGTAGACTTGTTATTTTGAACTTAAAAGAAGCTACTGTAAGGTTCTAGAATCCCTCTTCTTGAAAAGTTTGAAAATCTGATTTTGGACTCAAGGTCTATTCACCCCCCCCCCCTCTAGACCTTGACCACTTTAAGGGACCAACAGTACGCTTTCTGGCTCTGAAGAGTTCGGAGCCGGAATATAGCATATTTGTTTGTTTTTGAACAAGCACCTAACCATTATGAGCTCTATATGAGCTGATCTGGGCTTATACTTGAGCCGACAATAGATCCATCACTAATTCGGGATCGAGTATCATATGTCAATCTTTATTCTTATCACATCTCTCATCTCTGTTAGAGAATGATTTCTTAATTTAGTGCACCTCTTTGGTCAATGCAGAGGTTATTCGCATATTTCTTATTACAATAGAATGACTTCTCACATCTAGTCCAACTCTGAGCCAGATTTGAGAGAAGGTTTTTCTCTATTGAGAATTGTCCATATTCATTTCTCAGATATGAGAGCATGTGCATATTTTCCCACATCAACTACTCCCCCCTATTCCAAATAAAATTCTCTTCTGGATTTTATATGGAATATGTACAGGTGCATTTAAAAAATGCTCTCACCCCTGCTTTTTCGTCCATTAGTAGATAATGTTATCTTCTTTCTTTTCATATTCTTAGTTCGCTTTTCCATATATCAAGCTTCAAGCTTAATTTCAACATTTTAAATGCTCATGCCTCTTGGTCTATTGTGATCTCAACTGCACACATGGCAACTTCACTTGGGAGAACATGCATTAGTGTACTATCCTATGTTTCATATGGTGTTCATATCACTTAATCATGCAATGATCTATTGGATAATCAATTAGGCAAGGCCACATTAAGGTGTGTAGGTTTCCCTAATTACACATTAAAGCTTTAATTGTAGTGCTTATTCACTAAGAGCAATTCTCATTGTCCTTGGAATTTCATCAAACACCTAGCATGCATGACCTTATAATAAGAAGATTAAGGAAAAGAGCTAAATTCTCATGCATTGCTACTTCCCTAATGGCCCTAACAATCAATTAAGCATACCAAGTATTCATACATATCATCAATATAGAGAATCAATCATCCAACATCTCATAACAATCATAAGATCAACAATAGCACCATATTACTCCATAGGAATCATACACCAATGCATAATAGAATTAGCTCATGTCTAATTTGGGCAACAAGTGTACAATTAAGCTAACTACAATCATCATATCAATGAAATTGAATAGAAATTGCAAAGTCTTACCTATTACAAGAGAAATGGTGAAGATACTCACTACCTTGAAAATCTACTAAATGATCCGCTAATGGAAATTACAATTCAATCAGTCAAAACGTAGCTCTTGAAGTCACGAGACTACAGGAACAAACGGATTAACGATCCGTGCGGTAGATCAAAAGTAATCGAAGAATGAAGTTGAAGAAATCTAATGAACCCAATTGGTAACTTCCCCTAACTTCTAAGAATCTAAGAGAGTGAATGATGATGTGTGGAATTTGAAGAATCATCTAAGAAGTCTGAAGTATCAAGTATTTATAGTACCCCTTAGGCTTGGACCATTATATCCCTCATTAAACGCGCGAAAGGATGGAATTGCCCTAAAAATGCCCAACCCGAACTTGGCGCTCAGACGCATGTAGTGGCTCGCTCGGACGGACTTCAAGGCCAATGGTCGAGCGGTCGTGGCTTGGAGGTCGAGCGGCAGCGAAGTTGACCTACAGGTGAAAATAGCTCGACCACTACAAGGCAGTGGCTCGATCATTACACTGTGGGAGCTCGGTCGTGTTGGGGAATTAAATGCGGATCTATTCGGTTTTACGCTAAATACAAATTTAAGCCTACAATTAATATCATGATTTAAACATAATTAAATCAAATAATTGTATACCCAACAACAGGCTTTGCATGCAAAACATATGAACGAATAATATCACATAAAGCCCTAAACATGCGGAACTAAGGGATTTAGTGAATTATACCTCTTGGAGAAAAGGCAGTTTCTGAGACAAAAAGGCGTCCTTTGTTCCCTTGGTGAAAGATACTTTCTGAGACAAAAGGCGTCCTCTTGAGATGCCTTAGAGCTGAGTAGTATTGATTGAGATCAAAGACGTCCTTCTTGAAACCCTCAACTTGATTAACCCAACAAGTCTTCTCAAGTATTCCCTTGTCCTTACTCGTACACCCGGTGGGAAGCAACACGAATAATCACAACACAAGGAAGAAAATAATTTTGTTGCCCTATAACTCTACAATTTTCGAAAATTGCAGATCAATAATAATGATCATGAAGTCTTGTATCATCTCATATTTATAATGAGAATACAAGATCTTGAATATCTTGAATATCTAATATTTCAAATCTTGATTATCATGAATATCAAATATTCTAATCTTGAATACTAATTATTCAATTCTTGATATTTCTTTTCTTCATGATTTTTGAAAATTACACTATTAATTTAATGAGATCTTGATTTTATTAGATATTATTGTATTCAAGATACATATCTACTTTTCTTAAAATCTCTCATGAATTAAAAGTATAATAATTTTCGAAAAAATACACATTATATTTAATTTAATGAGATCTTGATTTTATTAGATATTTTTGTATTCAAGATACATATCTATTTTCCATAAAATCTCTCATTAAAAAATAATAATAATTTTTGAAAATTTCATCTAAATGGGCCCAAAATATTTCTTTTATTTTAATCACCTTGTCAATTGTTGGATATTTAATTGGGCAACTTGAGGGGCCTTTAGGAGAATTAAGATTGGACCTCCTAATGGGCCTTGAATTCTAACATTCAGCCCAATGCCATTCAACCCATTAACATTAATCTCACTCCACTATAGGATTAAAGTTGCACTATCCATCTTAACCCATATTACAATCATATGGCTCTCGGTCATTATTTCCCATGTTTAAGATTCTCTTGTCCGTTAATTAATCAAGCCACTGAACATTTTAATTAATTTAACATCTTATCCTTGGAGTAAGGACAGCTCTTTTTTATCTTCATACCGGAAACAAATTCCACTTGCAAGATTTAGTATGACGAACGTTTAGAGCCCACCAAAGGGACTAATCATGCAAGACTCTCCAAGCACACGTTCCTCTGTATTAAATCTTAGCAACTGTCATGTTCTCAATGGCATCACCCAAGATGCGAGGTATTGAGTCTTATTGACTCTCTACCCATAACAAAATAAAGTGCCACACACGGATCACACACAGTCTTATTTAAGGGACAGAGGTTTAGAAATAAACGACCACTGAAGTCTAATTCTTCATCCCATAAATAAGTACGGAAGAATTACCTCTCTGTATGTCCTCTTCAATGCGTCATCATGCACTAGTGCAATCCCTTGGTCAAGATAAGCCAATCTGGGATCCACACATCAACCGTTTACCAATGGGGTGTTCAAATCCCATCTACGTTGTGAATTTAGTACTTGTTACAAGAAACTGATAATGTGATCTTGCTGTGAGTTATCCGGGGATCACCACATTTATCTATAGTGTAACTTGTACTATTATATGAACGGATTGCAATAAATAAATAACATTCATATTTATCTAAAGCACAGTGAAAAAGATTTATTTTAGAAAAAGCTCAAAGATTCAGTTTAGTTATACAAAGTAAAAGCATACTTTCTAGTATAACCCTAACAATCTCCCACTTATACTCAAAGTCTGCTTTTAAGTATACTACAGCATATCTATGTACTACATATGTCCTAATAATTTCTCCCACTTATACTCAAAGCAGATTGGCAACACACTTGATTCCCATTCCTCCCACATGTCTCTCGAATGTACATAGAGGTAGACACATTGTGAGAGGATTAACTAGGTCGTCTTCCGATGCGATCTTTGCCATATCTTCATCTCCTCTTTTAACGATTTCTCATCTAAGATTGTATATCCTTAAATGTGTTTGTTGGCCTTGTGGACTCTTGGTTCCCTTGAATTTGCAACTGCCCTAGCATTACAATGCTAGACAAATTCGGCATTTTATCCAAGTCCACTTAGAAGATCTTGAGCCAAACTGATTGCTTCACTGCTCCATAAGCAGTTACTTATTCGACTTCCATGGTAGAATCAGTGATGCACACTTCACCATATCATGGTTCCTTCCCCAAACGAAACAAATTACCCGAGGTAGATCTATATGGAATTTATATCTGATTGGAAATTCGAGTCCGAATAACCAACGGGGATTAGACTATCTGACTGATAAACCAACATTCTATCTCGAGTTCGCTTGAGATATTTCATAATGTTTTTAACAGCCGTCCAATGCTCTTTCCCGGGGTTACTTTGATATCGTGCTACCATGCCTACGCCAAAGTAGATATCCGGTCTCGTACACAGCATAGCATACATGAGGCTTCCAACTGCCGAAGCATATGGGATGCCTTTCATGCAATCTATCTCTTCTTGTGTCTTCGGACACATCTCTTTTGATAGATGAATTCCATGTCTAGAAAGTACAAAACCTTTCTAGGAATTCTGCATGCTGAACCGTTTCAAAAACAGCGTCTATGTGTGAAGCTTGCGATAAGCCGATCATTCTTTTCTTGCGACCTCGAGTAATCTTGATCCCTAAGATATGACCAGCTTCCCCTAAGTCCTTCATATCAAACTGATTTGACAACCATACCCTTACGTCTGATAACACAGCTACATTGTTTCCAATGAGCAAAATGTCGTCTACGTACAGTATTAAGAATACCACGGCAGTTCCGACATACTTCTTGTACGCACAACTCTCAAACTCATTTTGATCAAAACCATAAGATTTTATTACTTGATCAAGACATTGATTCCAAGCTCGCGATGCTTGCTTAAGTCCTTAGATAAACCTCTTAAGCTTGCATACAAGGTGCTCTTGGCCCTTTTCAATAAAGCCTTCAGGTTGATACATATAGATTTCTTCTTCAAGACTTCCATTAAGGAAAGTTGTCTTGACATCCATTTGCATAGACTCCATCTCGGCTTTCATTGCTGTTTGCCAAGAATCTGCATCCTTGTCTTGGAGTGCTTCGTCATATGTCCATGAGTCTAATTTATCTTCCCCGGGAACCAAGTCAGATGACTCTCCCACGAACATGAATCTCTCGGGTTGTCTCACAACCCTCCCACTACGACGAGGCTCCGGTTGTGTTGATGTGTCGCGTGGTACATCAACTTATACCTTTGGTATATGATTAGGCCCTTTTATTTCATCTAAGGTAATCTCACTTTTGGGCTTCCTATTGTTCACATAGTCTTCTTCCAAGAACTTAGAATGCATACTAATTATGATTCTTTGGTCCTTGGGACTATAGAACATACCCCCTTTCGTTCCTCTAGGGTATCCTATAAACAACCTCAATTCCGAACGTGGATCCAATTTTCCGGCTTCCTTATCCAACACATATGCCGGACATCCCCAAATCCTTATTTGTCTCAAACTAGGCTTACGCCCGGTCCACAATTCTGTGGGAGTTTTAGGAACCGATTTTGATGGCACCAAGTTTAGAATGTGAGCCGCTGTTTCCAAGGCATAGCCCCAAAATGACTTGGGTAACTCCGAATAACTAATCATGGATCTGATCATTTCTAAAAGAGTTCTATTTCATCGTTCCGCAACACTATTTTGTTGAGGGGTACCGGGTGCGGTCAATTGGGATACAATCCCTTCACTTGACAAGTAGGTCAAAAATTTATTGTTGAGGTATTCGCCCCCACGATCCGATCGTAGGAACTTGATACTCTTTCCCTTATGTTTCTCAGCCTCGGCTTTGAACTCTTTGAATTTATCAAAGGTTTCTGATTTGCGCCGCATAAGGTAAACGTACCCATATCTTGAGTAATCATCCGTAAAAGTTACGAAATACTCATAACCTCCTCTAGCTTGAACTGACATTGGCCCACATATGTCAGTGTGAACGAGAACACTTCATTAGCTCTATTCCCCTTGGCTCCGAAGGCTCTCTTGGTTATTTTCCCCTCTAAACAAGATTCACACGTTGGAAATGGTTCAACATGGAGAGACTCCAACGAGTCGCCCACCACCAACCCTTGAATTCTATTTAGATTAATATGACCAAGTCTTAGATGCCATAGAAGTGTTTCATTCAAGGTTGAAGAAAATTTTCTTTTCTTAGAAATAGTCGATGGGTTATAAGAAGCATTTTACGTGTAGTGTGCACTTTTAATAGTATAAAGATTATTCACTAATGTTCTCGAACGGATGAACTCATCGTTTTGAAAAATAACAACCATAATATTAAAAGAAACTGAGTATCCATCAACGTACAATTTAGAAACCGAAATTAAATTCTTCCTAAAACTGGGAACATAAAGAACATCCTTTAAAACTAAAACTCTATCTTCAAAAAATAAGTGCACGTCTCCCACTGCGACAGCCGCTACCCTTGTAGCATCGCCCAGTGGATGAGGATCTCATTCGCACTAAGTTGCCAGGTTTTCCGGAACCCCTGTAAAGTGAAACATACATGATCAGTGGCTCCCGTATCCACTACCCACGAATTGGAAGCATACGCCGCTAAACAAGTTTCAACAACAAGTGCAAGAGAATTACCTTTCTTCCCGGCCTTCTTTGGCTTGGGACAGGCCATCCTCCAATGTCCTTTCTCACCGCAGTTGAAAGTGGCCTTTGGTAGCTTTCTTGACCCCTCCCTCATTAGTCACCTTACTCTTAGCTTGGTTCGGGCCTTTGGTCTTCTTCTTCTTCTTCCCACCTTTCGGTGCAGAAGAAGTCAGACCGCTTGCCACCAAGATTTGAGTTTGGTGTCCCATGAGTGTCTCCGCCGATACCAAAGCTTGCAAGAGCTGTGCCAACGTGAACTCTTGATTATTCATCATATAGTTCAATTGGAACTGCTCAAAGCTTTTCGGTAGATAATGGAGAACGAAATCAACTTGCGTTTCCGTGTCATATTCCGCTCCAAGTACCTCTAACTTGTAGAGGTAGCCCATCATTTTGAGAACGTGATCCCTTACGGGCGTTCCCTCCACCATTTTCAGCGATAACATGTCTCGCATGGTGATTTGCCTAGCCGTACGATTCTGAAGAGCGAACATCTCCTTAAGGTTTAACATCATATGAGAAGCGGATTCCATGTCTTGGTGTTGGTGTTGCAACACATCTGACATTGAAGCCAAGATGGTACACCTAGCCATTTCATCGGATTTCATCCACTCCTTATGATATTCCTTTTCGGTAATATCCGCATCATCCGTAGGAGTAGGGGGCTTTAGTGTGTCAAGAACCCATTTGTATTGTTATGCGGTTAGGACAATAAATAAGTGACGTTTCCAATCAACATAGTTTTCACCTTCCAATTTGTTATCTTTAAGTATGGTAAACAGTAGATTAAAGGAGATGACATGTTGAACTGAAATAAAACATACATTGCATCAATACATACATCGATTCGCAAAGATTATCACAAAATTCGATCATGCTTTATATTAAAATCTCAAAAAAAATATATAGCATAATCGGCCGACATCTTAAAATAGTTCACATAAGCCACGATGAGTGTGGATGTTTATGCAAACACATTTAAGCAAGTTACAAACAAGAACAGTTACAAACTTTTAATTTCAAAAAGGAATAGTCAGCTCCCACTTGACCATATAAAATCGGTAAGGACTCCGATGGGGAGTAATAAAATGCCAATTTTATACCTAAGTATTAACCATGATTAAATACAGGATTATTACTTCGTTTTCAATAAGCCACTCGATGGGAGGGTCAATACTGCCACTAATAATAATCCACAATCATCCTTTTGAGAATTTGTTCATGTGAACTTTTCTTTTGGCCTATCCGATAGGGAGAAATGCGCTTGCCAATGCGTAGCCAAAAAACTTCACAAACAAATAAATCATGGAGGCCAAATAATTCAATTTTATTATCTAGAATAAAATACCGAATTATATTTAAAACATACTTAGTAATTTTCGGAGTTGAGATTTTTCATCACAACATTCATGCAATCAAATATTTAATCAATTTAAATAAATAAAGCTACTCATACTAATACAATAAGAACTCATATTTCTAAGAGAGATACTAGACTTAAGATAGAAGGATTACAAGGAAAATGGGATGAAGCTTTAGTAAGGTATTAGTGATGTTTTTGGTTATTCAATGATGTTTTTGGTTATTCAATAAAGATTTTCAAAGTTTCAATCCTTTAGTCATTTGATGAGTTTTTAAGAAAGGTTTTGATGTGTCATTATTTTGATTTGTTGTAGACTTATTGGCACAACAAATGCTTAGTTTTACATGTCAATTATTGATTTTATAAACTTGTTAGAACAACTAAAGGTATTTTTCAAAGTATTATACGTGCTCAATGTTATATCTTTCGATTGAAATCTCTTGATTGTTAGATTTCGATTGAGTTATCAAAGATAACCAAGAATAACTCTGGTATCTTCACTTAAAGTGGAATCCCGAAGCTCTAGTATTTTGTTACTCTATTGAAACCTCTCAACTAGTTTGTATCTTTTTCTTCCAAATCTCTCTGTGGTTCGACACTCGGTCTCCCGAGAAATTTTATTACTTGAAATCAGCCTACACTTGTGTACGTAACTCCCAAGGAGCTATCAAGTTTTTGGACAATTCTAGAATTTACAAAGAAAAAATGAAAGTGTTTCATGACAAGCACATTGTCAGGAAAACTTTTGAAATAGGGCAAAAAGTTCTTCTATATAATTCTAGATTACATCTGTTTCCTGGAAAATTGCGCTCAAAATGGTCAGGACCTATTATTATAAGAACTGTATTTTCAAATGGAGCGGTTGAAATTGAAAATCCAAAAACAGGTGATGTGTTTAAAGTGAATGGACAACGTCTAAAAGCATATCTTGGAAATTTTAGTAAGGAGATTGAGTCAGTATCTCTTACTGACCCAGCTAGTAATATTATGTGAGATACTCTGTCATGAATTATGTTCTTCAGAACTTGTTTTGAATCTGTATCAGTCACTCTGTATGCAGACATAAGAATGATGAAGGCAATTAAGACTTACCTTTCTTTTCCAATAAAACCTACCGAATTTTTCAATGCCTTAGTAAACCCCTTTGAGCCTAAATAAAACCTTTTCTTTTACCACAAAATCATAATTATCAGTTCTCAAAGTGTGAATAAGGTGAATTATTCTTGTGAAGGTGTCAAAAAAAAATTGAAAAATGAAAAAAAAAACAATCAAGAAAAAAAAAAGAAAAAAAAATTGATGTTTATTGGAATAATGATGAGGATGGCGAAGGAAAAAAAAGTGATGTTTATCTTCAGGGCTCAAGTGTCAAAAGTTCCGGCTTCAATGGTGAAAATGATAATCAATGCAAGGGCTTCAGAATTCCGCCATCTCAAGACACATGTTGGGAAACAATTCACCAATTCACACAAAAGTCCAATTTACACAAGATCAAAGCCATTGGTTAGCCAAGAAATTCATCCAGACACAGTAAAAATATTAAAGGCGTTGATTTTGTGCAAGCTGAGATATCTGCTTTTCAAGAGACCACCATAAATACGCGGAGAAAAACAATCCAGTTTTACCAACTTCACTATTCTGGTCATAACTCACAATCTAGAGATCCGATTTTTTAGATCTTAGACTCCTTGGAAAGCTAATCCAACGGCCTACAACTTTCATTCAGAAGTCAAGATGAAATTCGGACGGAAAGGGCAATTAAATTACTGATCTTTACAGGCCACGTGAATTGTTGCTAAAGTCTTCATGATTCACTATTTAGAGGCCAATATAAAGAGCCCTTTAGCAACCCTTGAAGGCATCTGATTAGGGTCATAATTGCATGTTTTTGCATCCATTTCTATATGGTTTTGATGTTCTTATGTTCATATTTGACCCTAATTTGGTATAAATTGTGCTATTAACCATTTTATGGCAAGAAAATATGTTTGGTAGTGAAAACGAGCAAAAACCGGCAACAGACGAGCAAGTTCGTAAAAGTTCAGAAAATGTGAGTTGATCCAATGGAGGAAAATGATATACCATGTCAAAGAGTTCGAAGAGAGGGTCGCAACGCAAAAAGAATCGAGTCAATCGGAGTTCTAGAACTCAAGATATGAAGAAAACGAGAAAGTCGAGGATCGATCGCACAAGCCGAAGTTGGACTCGAGCGACCACAAGCTCAGACTCGAGCGACCATGAGCTTCCACTTTTACGAGACCCCTCTGGTTCGGGCGAGGTCAAGTCACACGAGTGACCACACGATCCAGACTCGTGCGACCACTATGGTCCACTCGTGTGATGCCTCGGATTTTCACATTTCGGGGGTATTCTCATCTTTTCGCGCGTTTAATGAAGGGCATATTGGACCAAGCATTGTGGGCACTATAAATACTCAAGGATCAGATTCTTCAAAGAATCATCTTCATTAGTTAGATCATTAGGTAGTTTTAGAGAGAGAGATTAGAGGTTATTAGTGGGTTCTTAGTTAGATTTCATACTTCTCTCTACAATTACTTTTGATCCATCCATTGGATCTTTAATCCGTTTTCTCCATTAGATTAGTCTCGTTCTAAGCTACAATTGTACGGTTCAATTTCTCATTTTGCATTCTGGATTAGAAGATAGCATTTTGAAGGTTTGATGATTGTCTTTCAATTCTCCAACATTTGGTAAGATTTCTTGTATTTCAATTCATTTTAGTGTTAATCATGTTTGTCTATATCTTAATTGTTGATTTTCATTTCCAATTAGCCATGGGCTAATCTTTTGTTTCATGGTTGTATGATTACTATGGTGAATTTAGTCTCTTGTTAATCTTATGCATGAATTAGTGATCTTGATGTGTTAGTTCTCTTATTAATGACTTGCATGAATGTTTGAGATGTTTAATTGGAATGTATGGATTATATGGTTAGCTATGAAATGAGAATTGAGCTATAAGAACCTTATGCATACCAAGTGTTTGATATATTGCTAGTATGACCAATGAGAATTGCATATTAGCCTAAGACCTCTTAATGGGAGTGTTAGGAGTTGTAGAGAGATCTAGACACCTAATAGAGTCTTACCTTGTGTTGTAGAGAGATCTAGACACTAGTTGGCTTGATTAATACACCAAGAGACCTTTTGCATGCTAGGATGGATAGGATTCTAGAGGAACCATAGTAGGTTTACTTCCATGTACACTTCACACTTGCTCACTTCTTTGAGGTGATAGTTAGGATTTACTTTGCTTTGCCATAGTAGATAGAATCCTTGATGGTTTTCTTGCTTTCCTAGCTATTAACCTTTTGTAGACATTCAATGCTTGCTTGATATCGCATCGTTTCCCTGTGTTTGATATTTAACTTGGTTAACTTGCCACGACAACAACGACCACGTTCACTTGCGTGGAAATCATCACGATTTTGGCAAACAGCATCCCACTTTCCTTGTAATCCTTCTATCTTAAGTCTAGTATCTCTCTTAGAAATATGAGTTCTTATTGTATTAGTATAAGTAGCTAAATATTTTACTAGAGTTAGGGATGAAGGTTTAGTAAGGTATTAGTGATGTTTTTGGTTATTCAATAAAGATTTTCAAAGTTTCAATCCTTTAGTCATTTGATGAGTTTTTAAGAAAGGTTTTGATGTGTCATTATTTTGATTTGTTGTAGACTTATTGGCACATGTTTGCCAAAATCGTGATGATTTCCACGCAAGTGAACGTGGTTGTTGTTGTCGTGGCAAGTTAACCAAGTTAAATATCGAACACAGGGAAACGATACGATATCAAGCAAGCATTGAATGTCTACAAAAGGCTAATAGCTAGGAAAACAAGAAAACCATCAAGGATTCTATCTACTATTGCAAAGCAAAGTAAATCCTAACTATCACCTCAAAGAAGTGAGCAAGTGTGAAGTGTACATGGAAGTAATCCTACTATGGTTCCTCTAGAATCCTATCCATCCTAGCATGCAAAAGGTCTCTTGGTGTCTTAGTTAAGCCAACTAGTGTCTAGATCTCTCTACAACACAAGGTAAGGGCTCCATTGGATGTCTAGATCTCTCTACAACTTCCAATACTCCAATTAAGAGGTCTAGGCTAATATGCAATTCTCATTGGTCATACAAGCAATATATCAAACACTTGGCATGCATAAAGTTCTTATAGCTCAATTCTCATTTTATTGCTAAAACATATAAGCCATACAATCTAATTTAACATCCCAAGCATTCATACAAGTCATTAATAAGAGAACTAATCCAACAAGATCTCTAATTCATTCATAGGATTAACAAGAGACTAAATTCACCATAGTATTCATACAACCATGCAACAAGGATATTAGCCCTTGGCTAATTGGAAATGAAAATCAACAATGAACAATGTAAACATCATGATCAACACTAATATGAAATGAAATACAAGAAATCTTACCAATTGTTGGAGAATTGAAATACAAGCATCAAACCTTGAAAATGCTATCTCTAAATCCGGAAAGCAAAATACAAAACTGAACCTTAGAAACGTAGCTTGAATCGAGAGAAGAACGTAGGAACAAACGGATCTAAAATCCAACGGACGGATCAAAAGTTATGGAAGAAAGAAGATTAAATCTAACTTAGAACCCACTAAGTAACTACCTAATTCTCTCTCTAAACTAATCTAACTATGATTATGAACTAATGTGACTTGGATGTGACTTGGATGTGACTTAGATATCTGATCTTTAGAGTATTTATAGTGCACACAATGCTTGGTCCAAAATGCCCTTCATTAAACGCACGAAAAGACGAAACTGCCCTCGAAATTGGGACCATCCGAACCGTCGCACGAGCCCATGCATATGACCACACGAGTCTGGCTCGTGTGAGCACTCGTGTGGCTTGATCTCGCCCGAACCAGAGCCAGCTCGCACGAGTGCAGGTTCGTGTGAGCACTCGTGCGAGCCTTCATCGCCCGAACCAGAGGTGTGTCGCACGAGTGCAGGCTCATGGTCACACGAGTCTGGCTTGGCTGCGCTCGAGCTCGGCCTCGACTTGTTCGATCGATCCTCGACTTCCTCATTTTCTTCATATCTTGAGTTCTAGAGCTCCGATTGACTCGATTCTTTTTGCGTTGCGACCCTCTCTTCGAACTCTTCGACATGGTATATCAATTGTCTCCATTGGATCAACTCACAATTTCTGGACTTTTCTCAAACTTGCTCGTTTCTTCCTCGTTTTGCTCGTTTGCACCTATAAACACAACTTTCTAGCAAAAAAGGGTTAATAGCACAATTTAGACCATATTAGGGTCAAATATGAACATAAGAACATCAAAACCATATAGAAATAGATGCAAAAACATGCAATTATGACCCTAATCACACCCCCAAACTAGATTGTTGCTCGGCCTCGAGCAACAAAGCAATAAGATAGGGGAATAATTGTATGTACGAAGCATCAAGCACAAAATCAAATGCCATAGAATCATAGCTCTATATCAAACAAGTCTAAAATGCAATTTCATCAAATCCACAATCAAAATTGAATCAATGAACAAATTGTCAAATCAACAAGTCATGATCCTCACATAGAAGTGTATAGCTCATCTCTCAAGTGTTTGAGGTTCTCTCAATCTTCACACAATGATACAAATACTACCATAAGCTTGGCTCAAGTCTCAAATTCTCCACCACTTGAAATGACAAATCATTCTCACATCAATGAGGACTTTCATAAGGTTGTAATGTTGGCTCTTTGGTAGGGAAGGATAGATATGGATTAGAGTGACTAAGTATGATTAGTAAAGCATAGAAGGTATCAAGTAATAGTCATTCACATCTTCATGCAATTGTGCACATTCTTCATGCTCTTCAAAATCACACTTTCAAGATCATTCTTCCCTTTCTTTGCAACTTTTAGCCAAACTCACAACAAAGGTCAACTTGACCATATTTTCAACAAAAGTCAACTTTTTCTCATGCTTTGCTAGCACTTGCCTTTTTTCACAAATTTTCAATCCATGCATAAAATTCTTCATATCTTCCACTTTAGGCCACCATGTTCTTCATCATATCACCAATCTTCCTTCCTTCTTTTCACTCTACTAATCATAGGGACAAGAGAGTTCCAAAAAGGAAGGAAAATGGCTTAAAGTGAGGTTAGTCAAAGGAAAGGTCTAAAGGCACAAAATGGTAAGCAATGGATAATAATATCAAGGTAGGCTCATAGGACAAAGTAGCTCAATATAGATCAAAGATGGCCTCAAATCATATCATGTGAAATCAATGTCTAATGTAGCCTTAAACAAGACTAAAGCCAAGTTCTAGAGTATAATGCACATGTGTGGAACTCACATCAAGAAAAATGTCATCCGTTCAAGATTAAACCGGGCATAAATGGCTCAAAACCTCACGGGTATAGGGTGATCATGACTCATCTCATATAAAAAATGCTCATATCATCAAAATCTCAAGTATCATCAAATCCATAGCACAAAAGACAAGATAAGAATCAAGTCATAACTCCACTACATCCAATATGAACTCTCAACTCATCCACACAACCATAAACATATCTCATGCCACACTACTCAAAACTAGCAACAATATGGCAAAAATAACAAGAAAAAACAAAGCATCATATAAGCATAAGGTCCAAAACATCATAGGAACACTAAGAATCAACAAAAGCATAGCATTGCAATGAGATTTGCGAAACGAACACACCCCCCCCAAACTTTTTTGGACCATAGGTCTCAAAAGTTTGGCAAAGAGTGAAGAAAAGATCATGCAATGCACAAATCAAAGCACAATACAACAAGAGTCAACAATAAGCTCAATAGCAATCTAAAATAAAGAAAACTAAACCTATGAATGGAAACACACATAGAGATAAGTGTAGAGACATACCTTGAGTTGGGATTAAGAATAGGAAAGTGAATTGCCACTTACACGAGAATGTCCTTCTTGGCCAAGTAGGAAGAGAAATCTCCTCATCACACCTTTCTAGTGCTCACAAATGTCATTGCAAATCTACAATTTGAAAAACTAACACACCCCCCAAACTTTTTCGGATCAAGGATCCTAAAAGTTTGGAAAAGAGTGATGAAAATAGGATTTGCAAAGAATCAATGAATAAACAATGCATGTATAAGCTCAAGTAAGCCAAGAAATCACCATATATTCCAAGAGGCAACACCCCCAAACTTGGATAAATCACATGCACCAACAAAGGTAATAGAATACACTACCTCATATGAAGCAACTCAAAACAATTAACACTATCTAAACTACAAAACAAACCTCATAAGCAAGAAAAACTTTTTTGGATGGGTTGCCTCCCATCTAGCGCTTGGATTTAACGTCCCCAAGCCGGACGACACCAATGTTAGCTAAATGGCCAAGGATATTTGGCATCCTCCCCATCAAACATCAATCTCATAGCTTCAATATCAAGGAAACAAGTAGGATTTCGACCCCACACCCCTACTTTCCTTATCATTTTATACTTATAAGCACAAGAATTTTCCTCTTTTCTTCTCAACCTAATCCACCCCCATCTCCTACTAACAAATATGTTCAAGAGGATTCTCAATTCAATCTTATAATCAATTATATCAAGAGGTAAGACGAAATCAATATGAACAACATTATCAATGTAAGCATAAGTGGAAGAGTTTAAGGGTGTAGAAATGCTTATTTCTCCTTGAAGCTCATCTTCCACTTCATTTTGTTGTTCTTCCTCCACTACGCTAATGTCCATAGGTGGACATTCATCTACCTCTTCTTGATTATTCTCTTTTTCTCCTCTTGAATCATCTCTTTCCTTCTCCTCCATTTCTTGTTCTTTCACTTGATTCCTATCAAATCTAGCAAAAGAAGTAGAATCATAAATGTCAACATTAAGAGATTTAGTATGAATAGTGAAAGAAGAAGGGGTATAAGATCCTTTATCATTGTAGTTAAAGATTATCTTGAAATCTTCCTCATTTAAATCTTGATTCTCTTCAAGAAATCTATCAATTAGATCATATATGTCTTCTTCTTGTTCATCTTTCTCTTTCTCTTCTTTTTCTACTTCTTTTTCCTTACTTTTGAAAGTAGGAGAAGGATATGAGTATGGATATGGATAGGGAGAATAATAAGGATAGGGATAATGGTATGGATGGTGGTAGGATTGTTGAGGTGGAGATTGATATGGAGATGGTGTATATGGATGAGGTTGATATGGGTAAGGTTGATATGGGTAAGAGTTAGGAGGATATGTGTATTGTGGAGAATACGAGTAACGGTTGAATTCGCCCATCTTCAAGTAAGTTCACTCCTACAAAAATAAACAAGTATCAACTCTCACCAAGAATAGTCAAGAACAAACAAAGAAACAAAATAAAGAAAAGAAAATGTAAACAATCATCAACTACCTTGACAAGGAGATCGTTTCCCCGGCAACGGCGCCAAAAAACTTGTTTTGGCGTTGCCGGGACTCAAGGATGCTCAAGCAAAC
>JAPKLY010000242.1:604939-711653 GCA_026898435.1 Prunella vulgaris | reverse complement strand
AGAATTTGGGTTCACTGAGGATAATACTCCTTGTCTCTGGAGAGTTCATATGACAAGATTCTGGAATAACCTAATGGTTATTTCCCCAGACTCCAAAGAACTCCCTATCCAAGAAAATATTGATCGGATCAAATCCAAAATCAATGATCTCAGAACAATTTCTGATAATAAGGCTACTATCACGTTGCCATCATTCTCAAATTATACTAAAATACATTCTGGTATCCTTTCTAAGGAAAAGATTGTTGATCTTTATATTGATCAAATTCAAAGGAGCATATTCCATGATAATGACATTTCTGATTCAAAATCAGATTCTACTATGGCATCTAGTTCTGATTTACAGGATGCTCAAGAACCCAATAACGGGGGTGATTTCTCTATCCAGGAAAGCTTGGATATTTTGAAGGACTCTCTAATAGAGAGGTTTAAAGACAAACAATAATGGATTTGGAATTCATCACAAATATTCCTATTGAAAGGAATATTACCATCGCAGATGATTGGCTTATACGCCTCAGGATCAACCGTTTCGGACCACATGGTCAAATGTGGCAGGTTCCATTCCATGTCGAATTTGATAGATATGGTAAATGGATATCAGATAAAAATTATCTCAAGGCCATCAGGAAAAGAATTAGGCACCTCGAATTGAGTATTCCAATTCTCAAAAGCCTAAACCGGCCTACAAAAAGATTTGAGAGATCATTATTTCTTCTCAAAAAGCAAGCTTCTCTTATGGCGATCTAGAACGATGAATTTCCTAGGTGCATTTTGGGCAGAATGCATTCCGAAGAAACGACAGAATAAAATTCGTCATTGCCTACGTCAACAGACCAAGAACTGTACATGAATAGTAAATTACTATTCAAACTTTCACTATTCATACTTTTTAGTTTTGGATGAAGTCCGGGTCTCATGTCCGGCTCTCCTTCTATAAATATGTGTGTTTCATTTCAGAAGAGGCACGCTTGAGTTTAGACTCACCCCTTCTTTCTCTCTCTAGAATCCACTCTTGTAAATCTTGTATTCCTTAAGTTTTAAATCAAAGCAGCTTTGGCTCAGTAAAGGTATTCTGCTTATTTATTTTTCTGTTTAAATCTTTAAATATCTTGTTTGTCGCCGCCTTTATGGTCGGCTAATTTTCTTGTATTGAATCATGGCCTGACTTAATATTTCTCTACTAACATGTGTTTTCGAGATCATAAGTTGTTTGATCTAATCTGATCATATCAATATGTAGCGTATGGTTTCGACCGATTGGTTTGAGTTGTCTAGTGATATCTATGAGTTAAGATTCTGTCCAACACGTATCGAGATGTGTCTTTAAGGTTTAAACTTGCTAGTCTAAGTTCTCTGATCTATGAGTTAACCGTGTGGGGTAGCCTTTTGCCGTTATGCCGAGTGAAGGCGCAGGCGTTTGTGGGCATAAAACCTTTTTTCAGGTTGATTCATAGATGCATGATTACTTAGGCCAGTTTGTTTTGGAAAAGCTCCGTGAGACACTACTGATACAATACGGCTTAATCTTTAATCTCATAGACTGTAGACGTCCTCAGTAATTCCAATCTGTGTTGGCGTTTCGCCACTCCAACCCCTACAAGGTTACAAAGGGAAAAAATTCCCGTCCCTGGCGAATTCCCGGACCTGAATTCCCCCCAATTGCCAAACCTACTTAAGCAAATTATGTCACTATATACTTATTTCAGGATTAGAGATCTTAGGACGGTCAGTGTGAAATAAAAGTTGAAAGGAAGAAAAAAAAAATCTAACCCAATAATCTGAGGGCTCATTTGGTTCGTAAGATAAAAGTATCTATCCGTCAAAAACATGCATGATTTTGACGGATAGATACTTTTATCATACGAACCAAATGAGCCCTGAATAAATTAATCTTTTATGTACAGAAAATCTTCAAGTATTTTATGTATGATAAATATAACGATTTAACATAAACGTAAACGTAAATAATCAGAAATTTATTTTTGAAAAGAAAGGTTGAGACTCTCGTCGCTGCCCTTGAAATAATTTGGTTTCATTAACTGCATAAGAACTGGGGGTTAAAGATGCATAATAGGTTAGAATTAGATGAAGGGATTAATAATAAGAGTAAGTCTCATGTGCACCAGTTACACAATGCAATTCTAATTCATTTTTAAAAAGTTAAACAGTTTATAACTGAAAAGTTAAACAGTTTATTACTGAAAAGCGTATCTTTCATAGTTTAACTTTTCAATAATAAAATGTTTAACTTTTCAGTTATAAACTGATTAACTTTTAAAAAATGAACTTGAATTGCACCATGTAACGAGTGTATACAAGACTAATTAATTCTAATAATAACTTTTACTGCTCATACCAAAAATTTCTAAACACTTAATTTTAAAATTAAAATTAAAAATACATAAAAAGATTAAACTATCCTTATATAAAATTGAGATAAATTAATTAATTTACTTTGGAATTTTATTAACTTTAATTTTAAATTTGAATTGATCAAATCTTTTTTTTTTAAAAGTACACATGGAATAGTAATTAGAAATAAAAAATTATAAAAATTCAGATGAGTACTTAAATAATCAAAATAATAAACAAAAAAACTGAATAAAATTTTAAAAATATTAAATCAACTAAATCTTCAAATAATCTAGTTAAGCTAAAAATATTTAAGAAATCTAACTAAAATTTTAAAAATAGTTAAACAAAGAAATTAATCTTAAATAATTTAAATTTTAATTCAAGATAAATGTTAAAATATAATACAATTATGTTAAGTTTTAATACAATTATTTATGAATTTTAATTAATTTTTAAAAAATATAATTTTAATTAAGTTTTAGCCTATTTCTTTTTGAAAATTTTGAATATTTTTTTTTTGAAGATTTTGGTGATGTTTTATATATATTTTTCAATTTTCTTTTAAACTGATTTTCTAATTTAATTTTTTTAAATTCATCTGATTTATTTAATATTTTTTAGATTTTTAATTAGATTTAAATAATTTTATTCAAATACTTTCTAATTTAATTGTTTTGAAGATTCATTTTATTGTCTTAATTATTCTAAAAAAATCAATTTTGTATGTTTATTGATTTTTAAAATTTAATTTATACTTCAAAAATTTTAGTCTTTTTAATATATATGAAGTTTCTATTTTGTTATTTTATATATTTTTAAAAAAATTATTTATTTTTTTAATATATATATTTAAATCGAAATGTTGTTCACAAATTAAAGAATAAGGATGAGACAAAAAAAAATTATTATATTTTTTATGTAGAATAAAAGGTAGGAATGTAGTATATTTTATTTTGATGGAATAAAAATATTAACAAAATATTAAAATATATTTAGTAATATATATTAATTTTCAATTTTATTAGAATATATCTAATAAATTGGTGTATATTTAGACAAGTATGGATAATGGTACTCATTAATAATATAGATTTTTTGTTTTTTTTTTATTAGCATTATCGTCAATCGCTTAACAAAATCCTATGGGTGTTATGGTCATTTCTAGCCAGAGTGGAAACGTCTTCTGTTAAGAAGACGTCTTGTTTGACCCGTCTCGTCTTCCCTTTCACACCGCCGTTAAGTAACGTGTAGGTTTACAACACGGCGGTTCCTACTGGTGCAGGTCGTTCTCTAACACGTTCCAGTCCCATCCTTTCTCCATCTTCTCCTTCCCTTACCTTTGCCCCTCAAATCTCTCTCCTCACTTCGTGTGGATCATCGTTCTCTGAGGTATGGCTTACCATTTCTCTTGATTTTATGCTGCGGCTCTGCTTATGTTCTAGACCTAGTGATGTATGTGTGGGATTCTTTCCCTGTTGTCCGATGACAGATGAGCGTTGTAAAGCCACCGATTGGCTCTGATATTTTTATTTTCTGATCTCAATTCGATTTGTAATTTGTGAGTTCTGCTGGTTTATTGTCGATTTACTAGGATTGTGAAATTTTAATTGGCGATGTGTCGGTGGTAGAGTATGCTTGAACTTAATTTTATGTTTGTGGGTTTGATTTAATCACATGAAGACTGTTCATGTGGTTAAGTGTTGGTCGAAGATGTGGGGTTTCTGATTCCCCCAAAGGTTAATGATAAAATGCCTACAAGAGAACAAATGGATGAAAACTATCTCACAACCTTATCCATGGAAAGCAATCATTTGTCCACCCTATTGTCCATGGATTCGAGTCCTCCGACTCAGGATGAGAGAGTGAGAGAGTTTAGTCGATCCGGCAATCTTTTGCAGCTACCGCCAGATATCAATCTGCCCCTTTGTTCTGAATCTAGTCCCCCTCCGCAACATTCTTGGAATGATGCTTGCGAAATGTTAGATGTTGGCCTTGCACCTCAACACTATGATGCTGAGATGAATAATACTAATTGTGTGCCAAAGGTTGGGAAAAAGTGTGCTAATCTAAAGCGGGTTGATAGCATTTGGGGGGCTTGGTTTTTCTTTAGCTTCTATTTTAAGCCTGCTTTAAATGACAAGTTTAAGGGCAAGACTGCACGAGAGGGTAGTGGGCTTTGCGACGGGTATGATAAGTCGGATTTAAAGCTGGATGTTTTCTTGGTGCAACATGATATGGAGAATATGTATATGTGGGTCTTTAAGGAGAGGCCAGAGAATGCTTTGGGGAAGATGCAGCTGAGAAGTTATATGAATGGGCATTCACGCCAAGGGGAGCGCCCTTTTCCGTTTAGTGTGGAGAAGGGTTTTGTTCGATCTCATAGGATGCAACGGAAGCATTATAGAGGCCTTTCAAACCCCCAATGTGTCCATGGTATTGAGATTGTTCGATCTCCTAATCTTGCAGGAATTGACGAGGAAGATAGGAAGAGGTGGAAGGAGTTAACTGGGAGAGATGTAAGTTTTTCTATCCCTCTTGAAGCTTGTGATTTTGGGTCGTGGAGAAATCTTTCTAATACGGAGATTGAGGTCGAGCGGCCTTTACAATTGAAAGCCAACCTAAATCCTCACATCAAGAAATTGATTAACGGTTCTAGTTTGAATTTGTCAACCAAGCCACATGAAAATGGAGAAGGAATGGACCTGCTGAGAGGTGGGAATAAGCGTAAGAAGAACTTCTTTCCACACGGGAGTGATGACGACTGTGATTTGTCAATTGAATCGCAATCTGATAGAGTCTTGGACATTCATGCCATTGAACCACCATGGTTAAGCAACTTTGGTGGAGTTATGAGAAGTGCATATGGTCCGGTGACAGCTGCAAAAACTATTTATGAAGATGATAAAGGATTCTTGATTGTTGTAAGCATGCCGTTTGTAGATTTGCAGAGGGCTAAAGTTACTTGGAGGAACACTCTCTCCCATGGGATCGTAAAAATATCTTGTGTGAGCACTGGGTGTATGCCACTTATCAGGAGACAAGACAGGACATTTAAGTTAAGTGATGCAGCACCAGAGCACTGCCCTCAAGGGGAGTTCGTTCGGGAGATATCTCTTCCAACTCGTATTCCAGAAGATGCTAAACTTGAGGCATATGGTGACTCGACAGGGACTGCACTCGAGATTCTCGTTCCAAAACATCATGTTGGAGCAGAAGAGCACGAGGTTCATGTGTGCCTCCGCCCGTCTCCTTGGAGTGATCGAACATACGTTGATTTAGCAGAAGCCTTGGTTTGAGAAATGTAAGGGTGGTAGCTTTACATTCTTTCTGATTGATTGATTGGTTGCTGATTTCATCCCTTTTAGTAAGTTGTGAATCTTTATATTATGTTGTGTTTTTAGAAATGTGTTTTTGTTTCTCTTTTATCTTCTTCTATTTGAATGGTATTATCTGAATTGTTTTCATATGAATGGTGTATACAGCTAAGGCACTGCACTCATCATTAATGGGCTCAACTCACACACCCTGGATGAAACCTTAACCAGTTTAAGCCACACTGCCATCTTTTCTTCTTTCGTGTCATATTGGATCATCGTTTGTGAATCTGACTTGAATGAAGTTTGCTGTTACAACTAGGTTGTGCCATAATTAATGGAATTAATATGTGAATTTTGTGAGGTAATTGTATTTATGTCAGTATCTTACTATTTAATTAATAAAAAAATATGTTAAAGTTAATAGATCTTGTATAATTATTAAAAAAAAAAACTCTACTCATATATATAATTAATAATTAAAAGTAATTAAAAATGTCAAGAACTCGTGATTATAGCCCATGATTATTTCTGGAGCTGTTCTAAAGGAAAGTATAAAAGTATAATTCAAATATTATGATGAAGCTCGTCTCACATCGTTTAAATATTATGAATATTAAAATCCATATGGTAAGTAGTTAACTTTAATTAGTTTGAGTTCGTTTAACTACCAAACAAAAACGATTTAGAAAAAGCTAGGATAATATTATGTTGACTACGCCCTGCCGGAGACAGAAAATGGACATTCTATTAAAAGACACGTGCAATCTTTGCTAAATCCGTCCATGCCTCATTTCAACCTCTCTCAATCTTCGCCATTAGGCTCATGGCAACTGACGGATTCTTACAAATTTTCATCATTGGTCTTGTGGCCGCCGCCTCCGCCGCGGTCGTCATCACCCTTTACCACTGCATCCCCGACAGATTCTTGGGGTGGCGCAGCCGCCAGGTCAGCTCACCACCGGAGATGCACCACGAGATGAGCCTGGACAACTCGGTGGCGGAGCTCCTCCCAGCTCACAAGTACGAGAAGGGCGTCGGGTTGATCAGGGTGGACGACGGCACTTGCGCCATCTGCCTGGCTGAATTCGAGGAGGGCGAGGAGCTGAGGACGCTGCCGGAATGCGTGCATTCATTCCACGTCGTGTGTATTGATATGTGGTTGTTCTCGCACTCTAATTGTCCGATGTGCCGTACCTTTGTCGGCGCGGCGGAGCAGTCTGCTCCGACGCTTATGCTCTTGCTCGACCCTGGTGTTGCTTACAATACAAATCCAATTGCTACGTAGTGGTGGTTTATTTTTTTTAAATGTGTTTTTACTTTTGACTTGCTAGATTTTGTGTAATGCAATTCAAGATTGATGAAGAGTTCATACTAACTCGAGTGCTACTATGTCTCTCTCTCTCTCATGATTATGCGACATATCTAACTAACTACTTTTGTGATCACTGTAGAGCAAAGTTGAAAATGTCAGTATCAATGAGAATATCGAGGTTTTAAAATTATGGAAATATTGATGGATATATCGATATCGGTAAATTTAAAAATTATAAAAAATTAAGAGCAAATATTTAATATACAAATTTAACAAAAAAATTTAAATGTATGCACTATTTTTTTGGAGTTTTTTCCAAAATTTATCGATATTTTCTCGATATCTAATGATATTTGGTTTAATTTGTGGAAAAAATAAGGGATATTGATATTACAGATCGATATTTACCGATATTTTTTATCTTTTTAATAAATATTATGGAAATATTGTTTCTACCCAATATCGATATCGGTGACTATAAAAAATGGATATATTGAAAAAATATACGAAATATTTTCATCCTTGTTGTAGAGCATGATAATCGATTGAATTATATTGAATATTTTTATGTCGACATTTACACTCAATCAGTTTCGTATTTAATTGAGAATGTACTGATCTAGATTTCTTGCTTTAATTTCCTCTTCTAATAATAGGGGAATATCAGGCAGAGAAAGATCCAAGATTTCATTCCAAAAAGATCGTAATATAAATGGGGTCTAATTTTATATTATAGGGAGATAAAGAGATAAAATTTATGCATAAAAAAGTAATCTATATATGTACAATATGAAGTATTTAAATTCTAAGGGGACGAACCCACAACCCAACAAAAAAAAAATCGGTTGTGAATTTAAAATTAGAATGATTTATTTAAAAAATTAGGACCAAACATCTGTAGGGATAAAGTGTAGGATGGCTGAAAATAATAATAAAAAAATAAAAGGAAAATCGAGGCTCGTGAGGAACACGATTTCCTTAAAACAAATTATGCCCCTCACTCTCTAGGTGCTAGTGAATTTATGGGACACTTGTTTCCCAGGATACAACGATAATAAGCAACAATATAGCACAATATTTTGCTTAAACGAACAGAGAAGATGTTCGTAAATCACCGGAGTAAGAACGAGATTTTAGTGGAATATTTGGACAAAATAATTGGCAGGTTGCCGGAAAGTATCTGGGTATTTTTCCACTCAAATATTGTATATTTTGATTTTCTTGTATTTCTTGCAAAACATAAGAATACTATTTATAGTATTCAAAAAGTGACTGTTGGAGTAAGGCCATAAAGACCCACAATTGGTCTTGACCGTAACCGACAAAACGTCTGAATTAATTGCATTAAAACAGGTTTTTTAAGTTTCAAAACGTGTTGTAACTGTAGAGATTTTTTAAATCTCAGCTGGCCTGAAAAAACGCTTCAGGATGACTCAGGCTGACCCTGACTCAGCTCAGGCTGATCCGGACTCAACTCAGGCTGAATCGGACTCAGGTCAGGATGACTTAGTCAGGTCAGGCTGATCTGGACTCAACTCAGGCTGAACGGACTCATGTCAGGATGACTTAGTCAGCTCAGGCTGATCCGGACTCAGCTCAGGCTGATCCGAACTCAGCTCAGGATGACTTAGTCAACTCAGGCTGATCCGGACTCAGCTCAGGATGACTTAGTCAGCTCAGGCTGAACTGACTCAGCTCAAGATGACTTAGTCAGGTTAGGATAGGAGTCATGTCAGCATGACCCGGACTCAGGTCAGGACAAGAGTCAGGTCAGCACGACCCGAACTCAGGTCAGGACAATAGTCAGGTCAGCACAACCCGAACTCAGGTCAGGACAAGTTCAGGCTGACTCGGAAAATTTATACTCAGGTTCAGGCTCAGGTCAAGCTGACCCGGACTCAGGTCAGGACGACCCAAGCTCAGGTCAGAACAACCCCGGCTCAGGACAAGATGACTCATGCTCAAGTCGGGCAGACCCGGATTCATGTCAGGACGACCCGGGCTCAGGATGACTCAGGCTCAGGACAAGAGTCTATTATATCCCTTCTTTCCCATCCTCAACAACCATTTTCCAATGTGGGACAAGGTTCTTATATCCCTTCTTTCCCATCCTCAAACATCAATTTTTCAATGTGGGACAAAGGTTCCCTACATTTCTCATTTGTTACAACAAACTTAAAAGTTTAATTGCTCATTTACCCAATATCGGAATTGGGCGAGTAATATATCGAATCGAAGCTCTTTTCGAGGAGCACAAATTCCAACAATCCCCCACATGAATGGAAATTAATACAGATACCAAAAAGGTTTTTGGTGATATATAACGACGTTAGAAGCTTGCAAAGGATAGGTAGGTGTTACCCTTTGAACCTTCCCTTGTGAAAGTACACTTACTTTACTAGTTGAATAGTAGATGTGATGTCTTTGAACTATCAACCATTAGTGTAAACGATGGTGTAATTCACTCAAGCTCTTCCTAACAACTCTCAGTTCTCATGAGTATGTTCATTTCGGCCATGAACATTTCCTGGTTCTGTAAGAGTTTTTAGGAATATGCCTTAGAGTATTCCCTTCGAAGCGGCCCCACTTCTCTCTCACATAGGTGATTCTTTTTAAGAGTATCTCAAGCTCTTCTCAAATCATTAATAGTCATTTTGCTAATCCTCATACCACTTCACTGTAACATCTTTTAGGTAATGGGTATTTAGGGTTTAATTAGATTATCCCCCACAAACAGTGATTTTGAGTTTAGACAATTAGGTTGTCCTTTTGAACCTATTTCTTGGGATTTTCAATCACTTAGGTAAGGTTTTCCTTCATCTAAACTCAATTTTGTAAGGCTTTAAGTCCCATTCCTCTAGATGACGATAAAACTAACTCTCTATTTAACCCTTTGGTTAACAGATCCGCTATGTTATCTTTAGACCTTACATAGTCTATTGCGATAACCCCAGTTGAGAGTAGTTGTTTAATGGTATTATGTCTACGATGAATATGTCTAGACTTACCATTATATAGATTACTTTGTGCTCTACCAATTGCAGATTGACTATCACAATGTATGCAAATTGGTGGCACCGGTTTCGTCCATTTCGGAATATCTTCTAAAAAATTCCTAAGCCATTTGGCTTCTTCACCACATTTATCTAGAGCAATAAACTCCGATTCCATGGTGGATATTGCTATCACCGTTTGTTTAGAAGATCTCCAAGATATGGTTGCTCCTCCTAAAGTGAAGACGTATCCACTTGTAGACTTTGAGTCCTTTATGTCCGATATCCAATTAGCATCGCTATAACCTTCAATTACAGCCGGATATCTAGTATAATGTAGCCCATATTCTCGCGTATGCCTCAAGTATCTAAGTACTCTTACAATAGCTCTCCAATGGCATTCACCCGGATTACTAGTGTATCTACTTAACTTGTTTACGGCGTAGGCCAAATCCGGTCTTGTACAACTAGTTAAGTACATTAGACTGCCTATTACTCTTGAGTACTCCACTTGGCTCACACCTTCGCCTCTATTTTTGGCTAGATGTTGGCTAGGATCTATCGGAGTTCTAGCAAAACCCATATCGTTTTTGCTAAACTTCTCTAGAATCTTATCCACATAATGAGTTTGACTCAAGACAATTCCATCTGATGTTTTATGAATTTTAATTCCAAGTATAACATCAGCTAGTCCCATATCTTTCATGTCGAATTTGGAATTCAACATATTCTTTATGGACTTTACCATTTTATCATTACTTCCAATGATTAATATGTCGTCTACATAAAGACACATGATTATGTAACCATTTTCGGTGTCTTTTATATAAACACATTTGTCACATTCATTAATTTGAAATCCATGTTCTAACATGGCATTATCAAATTTCTCATGCCATTGTTTTGGTGCTTGTTTCAAACCATATAATGATTTTACTAATTTGCACACCTTGTTTTCTTGTCCCGGAGCTAAGAAACCCTCGGGTTGTTCCATGTAAATCTCCTTATCTAAATCACCATTTAGAAAGGCGGTTTTTACATCCATTTGATGTATTTCAAGATTTCTCAAAGCGGCAATTGCTATGATTAATCTTATTGACGTAATTCTTGTTACGGGAGAGTACGTATCAAAGTAGTCAAGACCTTCTTTTTGTCTATAACCTTTTATCACAAGTCTTGCCTTGTATTTATCAATGGTCCCGTCCGCTTTCATTTTCCTTTTGAAAGTCCATTTGTACCCTAGTGGTTTACTTCCCGGAGGGAGATCCACTAGTTCCCACGTGTGATTTTGCAAAATAGAATTTACTTCACTTTGAATTGCTTCTTTCCAAAGAGGACCTTCGGAAGAGTTCACGGCTTCTTTAAAGCTTTGAGGTTCACTTTGGAGCATATAAGTTAGAAAATCCGGACCAAAGGATTTTTCTACTCGTGCTCTTTTACTACGTCTAGGTTCAACCTCTTCGTCATCTACAATTTCATCAATTGTAGGGTTTGCAAAACTAGGGTTTGCATGGCTAGGGTTTGCATGTACTTTAGAAGTACTAGCCTCTTCATTTATTTTGCATGGAAATATATGCTCAAAAAATGAAGCATTTCTTGATTTCATGATAGTATTCTTATGTATATCGTGAATTTGTGATTCATACACAAGAAACCGATAGGCACTACTATTATGTGCATATCCAATAAATACACAATCAATAGTTTTAGGACCTATTTTTACTTTCTTAGGTGGTGGAGTTGCTACCTTAGCAAGACACCCCCACATTTTTAAGTATTTATAAGATGGTACTCGACCATGCCATAATTCATATGGACTTTTATCAACTTTCTTACGGGGTATCTTATTTAAAAGATAATTTGCCGTCAACACCGCTTCACCCCACATATTTTGAGGAAGTCCGGAATCAAGTAACATTGCATTCATCATTTCTTTCAATGTTCTATTTTTACGTTCCGCGACACCATTTTGTTGAGGTGAATAAGGTGCTGTAGTTTCATGCTTAATTCCGTGTTGTGCGCAAAATTCGGCAAATGGAAACTCATACTCACCTCCTCTATCACTTCTCAACATTTTAATTTTCCTATTGAGTTGATTTTCAACCTCATTTTTATAAAGCACGAACTTATCAAAAGCTTCGTCTTTACTTTTTAGAAGATACACAAAACAAAATTTTGTGCAATCATCTACAAAAGTGATGAAATATTTATTTCCACCACGTGTTTGTACACTTTTCAAATCGCACACATCCGTGTGAATTAATTCAAATGGTTCACTATTTCTTTCAATAGTTCGGAAAGATGACCGAGTCATTTTCGCTTCTACACAAATCTCACACTTATGATTTGTATCAATTTGGAGTGTAGAAATACTATTCATATTCATTAATTTTCTTAATGAATTAAAATTGACATGTCCCAAACGACCATGCCAAGTAATAGACAACTCAATCAAATAGGAAGAAGATGAAGCATTTTTATTCATGATTTTCTTAATCGTCATTACATTGAGTTTGAAAAGGCCATCACACTCATAGCCTTGCCCTACGTACACTCCATTTTTGGATAAAATAATTTTATCCGCCCCAATTACAATTTTGAACCCATGTTTGTTCAACAAAGATCCGGACACCAAATTCTTACGAATTTCCGGTACATACAAAACATTGTTCAAAGTCAACTCCTTATCGGAGGTGAATTTCAGCACTACTTTCCCTTTCCCTTTGACGTCGGAAGTAGCCGAATTGCCCATGTAGAGCTTCTCTTCTTGAACATTTTCATCAAGGGAATTAAATAATTCCTTGGAAGAGCAAATATGACGGGTTGCACCCGTATCGAGCCACCATTCACGTGGGTTTGAGCCCACCATATTTACCTCGGACACAACGGCCGAGAAATGTCTCTCATCTTGGTTGACCAAGTTCGCTTGGTCTTTCTTAGGCTTTCTACATTGAGCCGCCTTGTGACCAGGCTTCTCGCAATTGTAGCAAGTCCCGGTGAATTTCTTTTTAAAATCATTCTTCTTCGGACCCAAATTTTTGGTCGAAGGATTTTCTTTTTTCTTCCCATTATTTTTGGGGTTGGTCCTCGAGCCTTGACCTTGTTCAACAACGTTGGCTTTTGGCTCGGAGGCATCATATTTTTTGTTTGATTTCTTGTTGTCCTCTTCAATACGAAGACGAACAACAAGCTCCTCCACGGTCATCTCCTTTTGTTTTGTGGGTGAGATAATTCTTGAAATCTTTCCAACCGGATGGTAGCTTGTCGATGATTGCAGCCACTTGGAACGACTCACTAATCACCATCCCTTCCGCATGGATGTCGGAGATAATAACCTGTAGCTCCTGTACTTGACTAACAACAAGTTTAGTATCCACCATCTTAAAATCAAGAAATTTACTTACAAGAAATTTCTTTGTCCCGTCATCCTCCGTTTTGTATTTTTTCTCAAGAGTTTCCCACAACTCTTTTGCAGTTTTGATCCCAATATACACGTTGTAAAGTGCATCGGATAGGCTGTTGAGAATATAGTTTTTGGATAAAAAATCCAAGTGGTTCCATGCTTCTTGGGCATGCATGGATTGCTCGTCGGGTTCACTAGGAAGAGTGGGAGGATCTTCCCTTAAGAACCTCGCCAAGTTAAGCGTGGTTAAGTAAAAGAGCATTTTTTGTTGCCACCTTTTGAAGTTTATTCCGGTGAATTTCTCCGGCTTGTCGTGGTGATGAACAGGAATCGTCACCGAAGGAACCGTCGAACCGATGAATGTGGAAGCGGAAGCTGGAGCAATAGGAGCCACCGGGGTAGTCTTAGTATCAGCCATCTTGAAGGATAATTTGTTTTAAGACTGTAGGGATAAAGTGTAGGATGGCTGAAAATAATAATAAAAAAATAAAAGGAAAATCGAGGCTCGTGAGGAACACGATTTCCTTAAAACAAATTATGCCCCTCACTCTCTAGGTGCTAGTGAATTTATGGGACACTTGTTTCCCAGGATACAACGATAATAAGCAACAATATAACACAATATTTTGCTTAAACGAACCGAGAAGATATTCGTAAATCACCGGAGTAAGAAAAAGATTTTAGTGGAATATTTGGACAAAATAATTGGCAGGTTGCCGGAAAGTATCTGGGTATTTTTCAAATATTGTATATTTTGATTTTCTTGTATTTCTTGCAACACATAAGAATACTATTTATAGTATTCAAAAAGTGACTGTTGGAGTAAGGCCATAAAGACACACAATTGGTCTTGACCGTAACCGACAAAACGTCTGAATTAAATGCATTAAAACAGGTTTTTTAAGTTTCAAAACGTGTTGTAACTGTAGAGATTTTTTAAATCTCAGCTGGCCTGAAAAAACGCTTCAGGATGACTCAGGCTGACCCTGACTCAGCTCAGGATGACTTAGTCAGCTCAGGCTGAACTGACTCAGCTCAAGATGACTTAGTCAGGTTAGGATAGGAGTCATGTCAACATGACCCGGACTCAGGTCAGCACAACCTGAACTCAGGTCAGGACAAGAGTCAGGTCAGCACGACCCGAACTCAGGTCAGGACAATAGTCAGGTCAGCACAACCCGGACTCAGGTCAGGACAAGTTCAGGCTGACTCGGAAAATTTATACTCAGGTTCAAGCTCAGGTCAAGCTGACCCGGACTTAGGTCAGGACCACCCAAGCTCAGGTCAGGACAACCCCAGCTCAGGACAAGATGACTCATGCTCAAGTCAGGCTGACCCGGATTCATGTCAAGACGACCCGGGCTCAGGATGACTCAGGCTCAGGACAAGAGTCTATTATATCCCTTCTTTCCCATCCTCAACAACCATTTTCCAATGTGGGACAAGGTTCTTATATCCCTTCTTTCCCATCCTCAAACATCAATTTTCCAATGTGGAACAAAGGTTCCCTACATTTCTCATTTGTTACAACAAACTTAAAAGTTTAATTTCTCATTCACCCAATATCGGAATTGGGCGAGTAATTTATCGAATCGAAGCTCTTTTCGAGGAGCACAAATTCCAACAACATCCACTAAATAACAAATACAAAGAAGCAGTTTAATATATAATCTCGATAAAACACATGAATAATTGCATGGTTGCGAAATATTTGACGTAACTATTGATCTGCTGAAACTTGTGGGCTTGATTGTTAATGTACATTTGGAATACTAGTGTAAGCAAATTTATAATATGCTATTTGTTTAATATTTTAAAAAGTCGTATCATTTTCTTTTTACGATGCAATATTTTAAAATAGACGGACATTATTTTGCTGTGTCGAATCAAATCAAGGTGTATATGTAAATAATATATGGAGTATTACTTTAATTAAACAGAGTAAAAATAATACAACATGAACAATATTATAAATTGTGTGTCTTGATTGTATAGTATTATTGATTAATGTAATATAATATAATATGATCAAACAAGTATAGTTGTCTCAAAAACTCAATCGGACCTGATTTTGATAGGTAATTTTCTATCATATGTTTTTGAGAAGATGTGCAATATTATAATAAATTACCGAGATGAGATTTGATGGAGTTAAATTGAAAACTTAATTGATGATCAATTAAAATTGAAAACTTAGTTGATTAATTTTTTTTAGTGAGAATACCACAATATATCCATTTTCAATTTTTAAAAATTTATTTTACCCACATCTACTTTAAAAGATCTTTTATACCCAATTTATAATAAATAACCTATATACCCTTATAAAATGGGTATAAAAGATTTAATAACTTTGAACTGGGTCCCATTTTATTCTCATAACTACATTACCCTCATACATGGAGTATATTAGACTTTATAAACTATTTAATAGGTAAATAAATATAAATGGAGAGAGGGAGAGAATTTGTATTTTAAATATTAGAGTGAATTTTTTAATTAGTATTTTTGTATAAAAAAAATTTATTAATTAATCACTGATTCGATATGTGATTAATAAAAATTAAAGTTTATAATTAAATTTTTATGAAGACAATTCGGTAAAATATTTAAATTTTTTATTTAATTTTGATGTGGATAATGCTCTCGTGTTAATTAAATTTTAATAAATATATTTTCAAACATCACAAATTAAATATTTTTATATACTTTTATAAACTATAATATTCATTAATTTGTATTAAAATTTACTTTTTATATTATAATATTCATTAATATGCACTATACATTAAAATAGTCTAAATAGAGAATTCAAATAATCACATATATATGATAAAAATATTATAATTAGTTAATTTATTAAAATTGTATGTTTTAAAATATTAAATTATATAAATATCAAATAGGGTGGGGTGGAGGTGGGGTAGGGTAGTGTAGGGTGGAGTGTGGTGTAATAACTAGATAATTATGTTTGTGGGTCATATTGGTAAAAAAAAAATTTGAAATTGAAAATGGATAGAAAAAGTTGTTTATATTTGAAGTGAGTAAAATAAATTTTGTGAAGTTGAAAATGAGTATTTTGAATTGTCTCCCATAATTTTTCTATAAAAAAAAAAAACTATAATGCCTCAAAAAAATTAAAATAAACTATTGCTCTAGGGTCCATCTTAATCTTGTAAATTTAACTTGTTCGAATTCTTCATCTTCTTTTTTTTTTAAAAAATATCAGTAATAATAATATTGTTTATATCATTTGTTCTCACTTTCTAATATCTACTATAATTAGTGTACATTTATCTTCATTTCAATTCTCATTAACAAAATTTCATACCAAGTTTTTATTTTTTTTAATACTCTGCTCCTTTAAATATTATCATTAAAAAAAATTATCTTTCACTTATCAATCAACAAAAAAAAAAAAATTGGATATTAAGATAAAAACTGTCAACGCTACTACATTCGGTCATATCCATCAAAAAAGCAACCTCCTATAATTAATTCAACATTAAATTAATCAAGGGGGAGCTGATAATAAAGTTAGCACGTAGTAGGTTAAATATTTAAGATCTTATGACGTGTCATTAAATTCGTAAAATTTACACTTTTGCTGGAATAAGTTTAAAAAATAAATACTACACTACAATTTTATTAAACAAATTACTTTCCTAAATAAGCAAATTAACTCTACAATTCAAAAAAGAAAACCAAAGTAAAATGAGAGCTAAAGCATAAAAATAGGAAGGGTGGTGTGGCCATCAGTTGTTCAAAATTTGAGTGAATAAAAAATAGTGCAGTAAATTCGGAGCGGCTGAACATTAGGTCCACATTTCTGTTTCCCATTTTGTATATATAACCCATTTGAATTCACTCTCTCCAGATTGCTTCAAACCCAACCGAATCTCGCTCCTCATTTCTCTCCCTCTTCAAAATTTCTCTGCTATTTGGAAAAGGTGCATTTCAGTCTCTCGGTGTACCTTCAATTTCTTTGTTATGGAATTGGTTGTACATGTTGTTTTTGTTTGATTTTGATTTGATTTTCGTTTTGTTGATTGATGTCATTGACCTACATTTTCAATAGGCAATAGATATTGTGTGTATTTGTTTAGAAAATGATTTTGGCTGTTCAAATGTTCTGTTCACTTGGTTAGATGTTCAAATGTGTGTATAGTATATGATGAATTGGTCGTGAAAATTAAGAAACGGTGTGAATTGTGTGCATTTTCGCCTTTCCCGGTTGAATCGGTTGACTTAGTTTAGAACATGAATTTGGCTATTCAAATGCTTCGGCATTACTGATTTATTAAATGGCATATGATCCACGAATCTGATCCTTTTGATCGAATTGGTTACTGTCGTTGCTGATGGCCGGTGCAAATTGCTTGTGATTAATTTCAGAACAAAAGCCGTATGAAATTGGTTGAAACCACAGATTATCACCTGTACAATGTGGTTCAGGGAAATGGCGTCTGTTTTGTGTTATTCACGTTTATGCGATTGTTGCTTGCTAGTTGCCTATTAATAGCACGTGCATGTTTATGAAATTTACTTATTGTACACCTGAGATTTGTAATGATGAAATCAAATTGCATAGTTAAATGGATCACCTCTCTGTTCACTTATTGCAACATATTTTTAGTCCAGAAAGTAAAATAAGATGGCAGAAGCAGAGGATATCCAGCCACTTGTGTGCGACAATGGAACTGGAATGGTCAAGGTATAATTTGACTTTCTTATAATGAGAATCTGGGACCTGTTATCCACATAAATTTGTATATTGCTTGTAGGCTGGATTTGCTGGAGATGATGCTCCACGAGCTGTATTCCCTAGCATTGTGGGTCGCCCACGTCATACTGGAGTCATGGTGGGTATGGGCCAAAAAGATGCATATGTTGGAGATGAAGCTCAGTCAAAAAGAGGCATTTTAACCCTAAAGTACCCTATAGAGCATGGAATAGTCAGCAATTGGGATGACATGGAAAAGATTTGGCATCATACGTTCTACAACGAGCTTCGTGTTGCCCCAGAGGAGCACCCTGTCCTCCTCACTGAAGCACCTCTCAACCCCAAGGCTAACAGGGAGAAGATGACTCAGATCATGTTTGAGACATTTAATGCTCCAGCTATGTATGTTGCTATTCAGGCCGTCCTTTCTCTGTATGCTAGTGGACGAACCACTGGTAAGAATCTTTTATGTTCAAATGTTTTACTATGGTATTCTTCGAACGATTTGACTTGGTAAAGATAATTTGATATTGTTTGCCTAATTAGGTATTGTGTTGGATTCTGGGGATGGTGTGAGTCACACAGTCCCTATCTATGAGGGGTACTCCCTCCCACATGCCATCCTCCGTCTTGACTTGGCTGGGCGTGACCTTACTGATTACCTGATGAAAATCCTGACTGAACGTGGTTACTCATTCACCACCTCAGCAGAGCGTGAAATTGTAAGAGACATGAAAGAGAAGTTGTCTTACATTGCTCTCGATTATGAGCAGGAGCTCGAGACTGCAAGAACCAGTTCTTCTGTGGAGAAGAGCTTTGAGTTGCCTGACGGGCAGGTTATTACCATCGGTAATGAGAGGTTCCGATGTCCTGAGGTACTTTTCCAGCCTTCGATGGTAGGAATGGAAGCATCGGGTATCCACGAGACCACATACAACTCTATCATGAAGTGTGATGTGGACATCAGGAAAGACCTTTACAGCAATATTGTTCTCAGTGGTGGAACTACTATGTTCCCTGGTATTGCTGATAGAATGAGCAAAGAAATTACTGCTCTAGCCCCGAGTAGCATGAAGATTAAAGTGGTTGCTCCTCCTGAAAGGAAATACAGTGTCTGGATTGGAGGCTCTATCTTGGCATCTCTTAGTACCTTCCAACAGGTTAGCTTCTAAAAGCAAGCTAGTGCCTTTGAAATAGAATTGTTGTTTATACTTTCATTCAAATTTTACTAACTTTAAAATTCTCCCTTGTAGATGTGGATCTCAAAGTCTGAATATGATGAGTCGGGCCCTTCAATTGTGCACAGGAAGTGCTTCTAATCACGAAATCTCAAAAAAGTAATGGCACCGAGGATCTATTGGTGGTCAGTGTTCGATTGGTTACATGGACACAATGAAGAGTTGCTTTTCGGATATTCTTATTCTTTTCTTTTTTTTCATGTTACTTGAAAGTTCTTAATATTTCTTAGAGCTACACTAGTTTTTGAATATTGAATGCAAAAGTCCTAAGATTGGACATATGTTCGTACTTATATTTTATACAATATGAATAATTGAAACTTCCAGTGGGATAGCATGTCCTTGCTATAAATGATTAGGTTTATTTGTTCAGTCCATTGATTTTGGTTCATCTTGAGCTGCTGCCTATTGGAACTGATCGCCTGCTCTGCTGGGATGCTGTAGTCGCAAAATAGGATGGATTTGTAATCTCATATGTATTTATTTCTTCCACTTTTCTAAAATGTAGAGTTTTCTTTTCTGGAGATAATTAATATATGTTGCTTCATTTTATTGACAAAATGTGCTTGATGCACATGTCTAATTCCAGAGTGCAACTTTCTTCTTTTTGTTGAGAATTTTCATGTGGGTGCTGCAAGATCCTGTACAGAGGTTCATTTTTTCCATTTATCAAACAGAGATGGTGAAACTTGAGAGTATAATATTGCTTTTGTTGAAAGCTATGTATTCATAAAAGCAACCTCATATTCTTACCCTATTGCTCGTCAATGATGGCTGCTGAATCTTAAGTCGAACTCAAGTATTGAGGAGTTCTGATCCTCTCTTTTTATCGTGCAAGCCATCTTGTTTTTTGTTTTATTAGTGTGCATACATGTAGTATGATTCCACAACAATACATTGATGTGCAAGATTAGATCACGATAAGAAAAAGAGTATCCGTGTGAATATTGAAAGAGGCAAGATTTGGGCACTAGACAGAACCAGGCAAGTTTATTATCTTACATTTGTTACAAAAAGAACAGAAGGTACTAAAACTCTTTCTTTTCTTGCTAGATAACAAAACTTTGTGTTTGCTTCCTCAATATAACTATCTTATAACATTTACAGGAATGAAGCTGTTCATTGGAGAAAAAAATGCATTAGGGATTGCCGTTCGAGTTCTTCAAGAAATACTAAGGGTACCAAGCAGAGTCCCCGGCTGTTGAGGTTATCTCCCTTTGCTCCTATGTGCTAAGTGAAATCAAAGCCAAATTAAGGACAACAATGATGCAATTCATCTTTAATTAAGTAAAATGCTTACCACGTTTGCTGTTTCTTGCACTGTCATGAGCTGAAACAACTCCTGCACAGAATGAAAAAAAATAAGTACAGGTCTGCAAGTGAAATTCCTTCTTTATTATATGAAAATTTGAAAAATAAAAATGGTTGAGAAGAAGAGCAAGAACCTTAATCTTATCTTGAAGTGCCTTGATTGAAATGGAAGCTTCTAGAAGCACTGAGGCTGTATCTGTCTGAAAATGGATTAAAACTCACTTTAGATTGTGACGTAAAGCTCGAGAGTCTTAGATTCATAATTGAAAAGCTGCAATCAGAGAAATTAGGTCAAATTGTCACCTTGCCATAAGGAGAAACTAGCTTTTGAAGAGCTGTGATTTTGTGAGTTAACTTCTGGCTTCTCCTCACCTGCATCCATGAAAATTGAATATGTTTCATCATCTGAGAAATAATATCTGTAGTTAAGGTTGCTGAGTTTATTTTATTTCAACAGGAAGAATGGAACTTATTACGAGTAGCAAAGAGCATTTTACCTTCTCTCTTTGTATTTTTGGCTGCTTTTCTTGAAATCGTTTTAGTCTTCTCCTGTCTTCAGTCCCCTCAATACTTTGTGTGTTGGTTAATTGGCGACTACTAGAACTCATAAGGTACGTAGCATCAGAAGCCTCAGCTGTGCGCTTTCTTGCATTTTGAATTATTACCTCCTAAAGAGAGAAAAAGAATCCCTCCAATTAGCATTTGGTGTCTTTTTTGATTCTCAAACTTACTTATTTCACTGTCAATTGAATGATACAGCCCTATACATAGTATTCTTACAAAATACAGTATGTTCATCGTACAAGAAGTATAAAGTTCCGTACATTATTACTTTGCTGGAGAGAAATACTATTCCATGGCTGGCGCATGAAATTGAGATGCGTTTCTTCTTGGGAAGGGCATTCGAGGATAGACGTCGGTTCTGGAGTTTAAAATGTGCTCTTTTTAAGGATACATACTATGAACATACCTTAATCTTAATGGTTAAAGGGAAATATTAACCAAACCTGAGAAAATATTGCTGCAATGGGATTGATAATTCATAGTATGGTGTACACCAAACATGCTATAATCATTGGAGGAGTTTCCATATAAGCAGAAGGTGTCATCATAGGGAATTCTGTTCAAAAGAGAAAAAAAAACAAACTGTTAATGTTTCAGTGTTTTGATTTCGTATAGCTATTTATATTGGACTTGCAAAATTCTGTCCAAAGAAAAAAAAAAAAAAAGAAGAGTACTTACAAACTGCTGCCTATCAGTGGATCAGTAGTGTCTATCATATTCATAGCCTCATTGTAGCCCGAAATAACTAAAGGAAAAAAAAAAGTGATACAATTATCGTTAATAAAGAGAAAGAGGTGGGTGTGTGTCTCTGTGGAAATCAAAGATTCCAAGATATGTACCATAATTAGTGTAGGAATATGATGAGATAGCATTTTCCATTTTTATTTTTATGGGTGTGAAAAGTAACATGATTGTACAATTTGTCACCTGGAATGCATATATATATATATATATAATGTATATATGCATAGTATTCTTGATTTATGTTATGGGTATGGAAAGTAACATTAATTTTTATTTTTGGATAAAAATGAATAATATTCTTTTTATGACGGCAAGGACGGTTGTAAGACGTCGAAGGCCTAATTTATTCAATAATTGGCAATGCAGTTGACTTGTAGATAATCCAAGAAGAAGAATATGAATAAAATAATTGAAGATGTTTTGATTAATATTTCCGTTTTAAAAAAGAATTTTGAAGTTTTTTTTTTTTTCAAGATTAAGTTTCTCTCCACGAGTATTGAGTTCAAAATTCAAATGCCGTCTAACAGAATCACTTTCTTGCTTGCTTTGGGGTGAATTACCATTTGTAAAACGGATACACCACGGCACGTGCACCAGTTGAGTGCACGGTCGCGTTTCACCAATATTATTACACCCTCAGTCCCATATTTTTTTTATTTGGAAGTTTTATATAAATTTGTATACTACTAAAACAGAAAATATTGATTTGAGTGCACACTCATAATTTTTTACACATATTTATTCACATGTCACTACTTTATATATAAAACACATTTTTAAAAAAAAAAAAAATGTGTCATCCCTTAGTATGCAAATTCCTACAGGACAGAGGGAGTTGTTGTTTATCACGTGTATTGGACGTTATAGATAATTTTACAAGAGATTATTATTTTGAGTTGTTCATCACATGCATAAGTATTTGTAAATAGTTCAATGGTTAAATCTAAGCTTGAAGGATGCAGTGGAACTATAAAGATGTGATTGAAAAAAACAGAGAGCTTCGGTTTGAGAACATAAACTTGAAAATAAATGTAGAAGATCTTAAATATGCATGTCAAAATATAACCATTACAAAATTTGGCTCATTTTTGACAAATAATTGAAGTGAAAAACATTTGGGGGCGCTTGTATAAAAACTCTTCAACAGTAATGAGAATAAGAATATATATCATCCAGCACAACATTAATGATTAACCACCATAAACACAAACTCTCATTCAACATACATATGAGTAAAAATGAAAAATAAAATTTTATTCCCATTACCACCCTTAATAGTAATTATCTTCTTAATTGTGTCTTTGAGAAGAGTGGGACCCGTAATTTTCCTCTGCTGTTTGGAACTTAAAAACGCTGGAAATCCTCCATTCAAAAACGAACTCTTACAATTCAGAATTGAAGTACCCCAACATGGTTCTAAAAACATCTCAAGTCAGTTAGTAAATTTTAATAGGCGATTAATGAAATGTGTTCTTTTATTTGAATTATTATCAGGTTTTGTATCAATTTTAATACTACGTTTATCTCTCTAAAGCTTGCAGTACTTTTTTTGAATGCAGATGACATTACTATGGTAATATCGAAAGATTATAAATTGATTTGAAGAATCATAATTTTAGAAAGACAATATGTTTATTATTCTATTTATTTATTGTTGAGATTTGATAGAATTTATTAGGTTATTTTACAGTATTTATATGAGTTCTGCAATCACTTGAACATGAATTAAAGTTTTTGAGATTGTTATCTTTGTATTCCTCATTGCCGTTATTATTTTGAAAACTAATGGAGATTGAGAAGGTTTCTTGTTATGGATTCATGTATTTCCTACGTCAGTTAGTATCAGAGTCTTGATAATGCTCTTGTTTGATGTCGTCTCGTATGAATCTATGTTTTAAAAAGCGGGTTGGACAGGCCGGTCGGACCGGTTGGACCGCTACTCGGATAACATGCCGAACGGTTCAAAAGCGTTGGACCGCTCCTCCTGTGAAGCGCCCAAAAAGCGGTCAAAAGCGGCAAAAGCGGGTCGGACCGGTCACTGGTTGGACCAGTCAATTCGGTGCTTTTTCTTTATTTGTTAAAAAAAATTGATTTTTTTTTCAATTTTTAACTTTAAAATGAAACTCAATTTATTAAATTTAGTTTTTTTATTATATGTCATCTAAATCGCGTTTTCTATCCTTATTCTTTTCCAAATTCTTAATCTATTATTTTCGCATCTTTCTACTAGTTATCAATGAAGTTTAGAGTTGAAATCATGAGATCAAACTTTAATGTGATGTTAACTTGGATATTCTTTCAAATTAAATAATTTTATATTGTTAATCATAGATATTTGATGAACTTCCTATACATTTGATATTTTTAAGATATTTGGTGAACTTAATTTTACATTTGACATTTTTATGATATATGGTGGACTTATTTTAGTAAAATATTGACATTTAATTTAGATTGTTAAAATTGAACTTTAAATAACAATTTAAATGTATATTTATTTAAATTTATCATAATTTATACATATAATTTACTATTTTTAGAGAAAAACTATTTATGGTGTCCATAATTGTTTTATATAATTATATATTATTTAATTATGATGTCATACCGACTCAATCGCTTTACTAACGGTTAGACTCGATCCGACCGGTCCGACCAAAAATTTTGAGATCTCTGGTTCAACTTCCGCTTCCGCTTTTAAAACATAGGTATGGATGAGTTACGACAACAGCTCGCTGCTCTTACTCATGCCATTAACACACTGTGTGTCCAAGAAATAATAATTCTCAATGATGTCCAGATACCCTAATGTGGTTTTGACCATACAATCAGAAATAAATCATTGTGAACGTAGAAGCAGTGATTGTGCCCCACCTCAACTTTTTAACTATTTTCTTGTTACATTCCATAAAGGTGGTGTAGTACAAATTGATGTAGATCTTTATTTATGATGAACTGTTCATATTTGATGACAGTCTGCAATGACAAGTTTTATCTTGAAGAAGTTGACAATTCATGCTTGATTTTCGTTCATCTGCATAGTAATTTTATCTCAACAAATAAATATTATTTTTATAAAAATAATAATAGCTAGTTATTTTATTGATGATTTTTTAATGAAATAATTATTAGGAATATGGAGTTTTTATTTGAATATGATAAATGATAAATCTCGTTCTCATGCAATATGTGACGAAGTTATGTGTGACGTTCTAGACCAAGAGGCATCGTAGAGTCTGTGAACTTATGATCTTTAATTATCACGCTCATTTAATTTGATTAACAAATACTTTTTTTTCCCTTTTTTTTCAAGGCTTAGTCTTATATGCACCTGATGCACGGTGCAATTCTAGTTCATTTTTAAAAAATTATACAAAATACTACTAAAAAGTTATAATATTAATACTGAAAAGTGAATCTTTAATGTTGTAACTTTTCAATAATAATTTGTGTAACTTTTCAGTAATAAGCGATGTAACTTTTTAAAAATACACTTGAGTTGCACGGTGAAACTGGTGCACAAGAGACTTACTCTTTTTTCAATTGAGGTGTCAATGTAGTTAGGGGCCGTTTGGTATAATTGTAAGGAATGGAAAGGGTATGGAATGAAAGTCGTAGTTCTCATATAACTGAACTGTAGTTGATTCCTTAGTTTTTTGGGAATTAAAGTCATAGTAGAGTCATTTCAAACAAACACTATGACTTTGATTACCATTACTCACCTTCAAAAGTCACTGACCAAATACCCCCGTAATGTTCAATAACGGTTTTGTAGAAAGTAGCGCCTAATGGCTGAAATAATATAAATAAAATAAAACGGAAAATCGAGGCTCGTGAGGAACACGATTTCCTTAAAATAAAATATGTCCCTCACTTTAGGTGTTTAGTGAATATTTGAGACACTTGTTTCCCAGGATACAACGATAAAAAACACTGATATATCACTATATCTTACTTAAACGAACTGAGATATTGTTCGTAAAATCACCGAAATATGAACGAAAATAGCAGAATATTTGAACAAAACGTCTGAATTAATTGCATTAAAACAGGTTTTTTAAGTTCAAAACGTGTTGTAACTGTAGAGATTTTTGAAATCTCAGGCCTAAAAATGCCCATCAGGAACTGCTCAGGATGGTTCTTCAGGACTCAGGTCAGGGTGAACCATCAGGACTCAGGTCAGCATCCAGCAAAAATTCCTAAGTCAGAAATTTTTTTTTTAGGCAAAACTTAGCTTGTCAAGCCGCCACCAATATCGTTGCGACATTCGTGTCTGCATACAAGTTCGAGGTTTTTAGGCCAAATTCGGCCATGATTTGCACCCCCTGCGCGCACGCGTAGAGTGTGGAGAACATAACTCCATGATTTTCTTACAAGCTAAGGATGAGTTTCTCCTTATATACTCACTTCCTCAACAACAATTTTCCAATGTGGGACAAGACTTTTAGCATTTCCCTTCATTTCTCATTTCTCTTCCTTCTCATTTCTCATTTGTTATAACAAACTTAAAAATTCAATTTCTCATTCACTCAATATCGGAATTGGACGAGTAATATAGCGAATCGAAGCTCTCTTCGATAAGCACAAATTCCAACTGGTTGAAGCTAATTTGCACAAATATAGAACTAGAGTTTCTGAAATTGAGAAACATGCATTAATAATAAGAAAGAAAAAAAATGTTCATATTTTACAACACTTTTTTTTTTAAGGATATTTTATTTTATCAACACTATGTATATATCAAATTTGAGTACAAAGTAATATATTGTATCAAATTTTAACAATAAAATAAGTTACTACTCGTTTTGATATAAATTACTAATAGTTAGTAGCTAATTAAACATAAAATAAACTTCAAGTGTCTGCTAAGGTGCATTTAGATACTGTTTAGAGTTTGACCAAATTTTTTTATTTTTTTTTAATAATTATTCAAAGTTGCCTCTCATCTGGATTTTGTTGTTTGTTGCTTGTCGGAGTATATTGGTCTTCGCTTTCTGACATTTTCTCCGGCTATTGATGATCCTCTTCTCTTGACTATATATATGACTTATTATTCAACTTATTATTCAACGTACTATTATTTTAAAATTTGAAAACTGATGTGTTGACTTTATTCATTCAACGATATTTAAAAAAAAAAAAAACAAGTTGAGTTAGAATCTTGAATCGTGTCGAAGAATGCTAAATGCATGTGTTTGTACTATATACGCCCTCCTTCCCGAAATTATTTTTATAGTAGTTCCGGACAGACGAATTAAGAAAAAGTAAATATATGAGTATAAAATTAAATAATAAAATAAGAAAAAATGTATTTTATTAATTTTTGTGAATGTAAAAAGTTTCCTTTTTAAATGTGTGAAAAAAGAGTTAAAACGTCAAAATAAGAAAAGTGTGAAAGTAATTTTGGGACGGAGGAGTATTACTTTAATTGACTGTTTCTTTCTCAAGATTTAGAAACGATAAATGTAAGTTGGGTCTTTCTATGGTCAGGAAGGCTTCGCCCTTCCTAACGTCAGTAAACCCCCTAAATACCGTTAGATTCATAATCTAACGTATAATATTATTTTGAAGTGATTGCACTTTGCACTAGGGCGATTGCACTATGCATAAGGCGATCGCACTGTTAAAAAAATTAATTAATATTATTAAATAAAATTAAAATTACCAAATTATCCTTTTAATTAAAATATTATTATATCTTAATATATTTTAATTAAATTAAAATTTATGTTTTCAAAATTAATTCTTACACCCATTGCGACCGGGCCCGCCCCGCCTGAGCCCGAGTGGCCCGACAGGCCTAACGGGCCGGGCTAAATAAGCACGGTTCTTTTCGGGCCTGTATTTTTTGGGCACATCCTGCCCTGAAACCCGGGTTTTTTAAATATGGGCCCAAAAAATACAGGCCCAAAAAGAACCGGGTCTATTTAGCCCGGCCCGCTAGGCCCGTCGGGCCACTCGGGCTCAGGCCGGGCTGGGCCCGGTCGCAATGGGTGTAAGAATTAATTTTGAAAACATAAATTTTAATTTGATTAAAATATATTAAGATATAATAATATTTTAATTAAAATAACTTTTTAAAAATTATAAAAGGTTATTTTAGTAATTTTTAAAAGTTATTTTTTTGGCTTAAGGCGAAACTATGTCGCCTAGGGCAATGTAATATTATTTGTCAAAATTCTATTGGTTTACTGACGTCAGGAAGGGCGAAACCCCTTCCTGACCGTAGAAAAGCCCATGTAGGTTAGATAAAAAAAAAAAAAAAAAAACTTATAGATCCCCAAAATCTTTTGTACCGTGCATTTTTTTTAATCGGTTATTCTCATTGTAAATTACAATTACTTTCACTAAAATATATAGTTATTCTTATTTGTATTTTTTAGCGAATATAAGTGTACTTTTAAATATAATAATTCATATTATTCAGTGTATAAAGATTTTTTTTTTAAAGGATTTGTATTCGGAGGTACTTGAAACTTCGGGATCAAAATGATTATACTGAGAGTTGGGCAAAACAAAAGCTCTACTGATGCCTCTCCAAAAAAAAAAAAAACTCTACTGATGTATTGAAAAGGAAATTCTTGCACATATGAAGTTTGAGATTTTTGCTCCAACTAATCAATGTTTGTTTTGAGATTCAGATAGGACTTTGTGATCACGCTCCACACGAATTTGAAATTTAACATCCGATTTTCAAATTTTAAACTCAATCCACACCTAAAAATATCTATTATTATGTCTATAATATCAATTATTTTTACACTCTGATTTGACATAAAGTAATAGAGTCCGGATCCTCTCCATTTCTTTGTGTAAATTTCTCCTAAAGTTAGGAGAGAAATAGACACAATACATGTAGTGGGGTCATTACCATGGGTCCCATAAAGATGTATTTTTATTAATTATTTTAATTTTGTTTTTATCTCTCCGAAATTTACAGAGAATGGAGAGGAAAAAAAATGTAGAGGATCCGTGGGTAAAGTAATATCATACCCTACCAAATTTCCAAAACAAACACATATTTTTACTATTCATCAAAATTTTCACATCCAAAGTTTTCAAAGTCATGACTTGTTATGCGCACCTAAGCGCTCCAAAACAAACATACCCTAAGGATATATTTGTTTTGAGATTCACCTAGATGGATGTAGAACTTTGTGATCATGTTTTATACGAGTTTGGAATTTAAAATCCGACACATCTAAAAATATTTATTATTAATTTATTATACTTATAATATCATTCATTATTACACTTTTATTTGACATAAAATAATATTCCACCCTACCAAAATCCCAAAATAAACACATGTATTTATTATTCATCAAGATTTTCACATTTTAAGATTTCAAAATCATTACTTGCTACGCACACCTAAATTCCAAACAAACATGCCCTAAACAAATACAGAACATAGGATCCTCACTGGAATATCTTACAAACACATTGATTAATGATAAGCACACAAACATAGGAGTACAATAGGATTTATGCTCTTATTAAGGCCTGTATTAACTCTCTTCTCACCCATTAATAAATAATTTTTTTTTAAAGCTGGTGTGACCCAACTTTTAAATTATAGAAGCACTTCAGATCTTATAGTTGTGACTACAAACACACCCTTAACAAGCAGCTAATCACTTATTCACATATGCAACAACACCACCTTCCTTCATTGCATGTAGCATGAACCCGTTGGCCCGTACCATTTGAAGGCTGTCGAGCAAAAAAGTTTGAAAAATTTACAAAATAGTTAAAAAAAATAACAGTAATTATAATTGAGTTATGTACAAAAAAAATATTTCTAATAAAAAAAATTATACATCTTTACAATTTTTTTGAAATAATTCATAAATATGATATTTTTTTAAATTGATATATAAATGTTCCAAAATTTTGAACTTGGACGGCTGGAACTCCCCGCCTAATCAACAGAAAACGGAAATACTTCAATCTCTATAACACGACTGCAGTGTCATGTTATGGTCCAGACTCCCTCTACCTCCATAGGCGTTCTGCAAGTTCAACACAATCACGTTTTATAATATTTTTAAAACCAAAAAGAAAAATATGACCACGAATGGAGCCTCAAGTAATATTTATAGGATTTTATAATCCTTAAATTATGTAGTACTTTCTCCCTCAATATTTATTTTCCTTTTTGTGTGAACACTACTTTTAAGGAAAATGTGATAAAATAAGATTATTGTGAAATAATTGTAAGGTCCATTAAAAAATAAAGTGATTATTTATAAGTGTGATAATAAATAATATTTTTTTTAAAATGAGAATAAAAATAGGGGATGGAGGAGAATAAGAAGTGAAAATAAATATTAAGAATATGGGGATGTAAAATTTAGTTGGCTTCAAAAGGTCCCAATACTATCATATATTATTCTGATAAATTTAACATCACGAGCTTCCACAATACAATAATTGTCAGTTTTTATTTTAATTTTAGTGCATGTATTAGTACTATTCAAAATTAGTCACTCTCAAATGAAATTTGTTTTTAATCTGAAATTATTACTATTGCATGTATTTACTGATATCATATTATTTTATATTGTCAGATTGATATATAAATTTTATAGTACTCTCTCTGTCCCACAGAAATTTGCACACTTTCCTTATTCGGACGTCCCACACAAATTTGCACACTACTAAAAAAGAAATATTAATTTACGTACACACTCACAAACATATACACATATTTACCCATATGCCACTACTTTATATATAAAACACATTTTCCTTAAAAAATGTGTCGTCCCATAGGGTGCAAATTCCTACGGGACGGAGGGAGTATCAATTAATATGTATAATAATATCAATAAATGCATATAATGCTATTAATTTAATAATATGAACAAATTTCACATGAAAATTTGTGTTAAAAAATATATTATACTGAAACATAAAACATATCCATTTTATATATTATAATTCAATTTGAGTATTTTTTTTAAAATTTCTAATTAATGGATCTTTTTTTTTTCCGTCTAAGGCGATTAAAAGAGTATTTTCTGAAAACGTATATTAATATGTGAGAAAATGGTCACATATCCACACATAATGATTTGCAAATCAACTTTTCAAATTTGATAAAAATGCTCAATACCAGTTATTTTTGGAATGGACAGATCTAAGTTAACCCTATCCTTTAAATAATAAACTTTTAATACATAATATATCACCATATTTTTATTGTTATTCTTTTGGAAATAATAGTAAAGTATACTGAGTTCACCCATAAAATTGCTGTGAAGTGTGAAGTAGGTTAATAGAAATTTGTCTCTTTAATATTATGAATGAAAGTCCAGTGTGTTCATCTGTCTCAAGTGCGTTTATATAAAAGAAATGGAAATGGAAAGGAGAAGGTAAAACAATTCCATAAAAACGCAATCAATAGCTCAATTTCAAAATCCATTAATTTCAAGCCTTTGGATCCTCACTGAAATATCTTACAAACAAATTGACACGTGGAACAGCAACACAAATATCCACAATATAATCACACAAACAAGCTATGCAATGACGCTCAGCAGGATTTATTGATTTATGAGAAACACACAATACACAACACCTTCCTTCATTGCCTGTAGCATGACCCCGCACGAGCTGGAGGTTCTCGAGCATAATAGTTTTGAACCGGGGCGGCTGGAACTCCCCGCCTAGTCAATAGACAACGAAAATACTCCAATCTCGATAACACTGTAGCATAACGTGACGAACTAGACTCCTTCTGACTCCATAGCCGCTCTGCACAATCAACACAATCACGTTTAAGACTTCATTGAGATTGAAAAGTAAAAAAGTATTGAAAAGTAAAAAGTATTGAAAACTGAGAAAGAATCAAGTTTAACAATTCAGAATAGCATGTTTTATAAGATGAAAGAACATCAGACACATGACCATGTCAGTTTTTGATGGAGATGAAGCTGCATTATATTACTTGAACAAGAGAGATGCGGATGCTGAACCTCGGCCCAAGTCGAAGATATTTTAGATACTTATGTTAATGTTTTCTTAGTAATTTTATTATTGGACTTTTATTAGTTATGGGCTTTATTGGTGTAACCCTAGTCCTGGGGTATTTATTGATGTCGTATGTGTCATTTGACAGGAGTTTTATTGATGAAGATTAATTAGGGTATTCCCTATTTGTCTATTCTACGGAATTCTTTTATGAATCAACGTATTATAGAAGGTGTGTGTGTTTAATCTAGACGCTTCCCTGCATCATTTGGTATCTCGATCCAGGCCACACTCCTACAATGCCGCCTCGCCGTGATGATGCCCTTGCACAATGATTAGACGCGCTCACGGCTCAGTTGGCCAACGTTGTCACTTTGCTTACGCAGCAAGCAACTGCCGCTCGCGACCAACCCCCCGCCCAACGTGCTCCAGTCGCTGCTCCTCCCCCCGTTATCCCATCGGATGACGCAGTTTCTGTGGATGACGAAGAAACTATCGATGAGAACCCGTTCGCTCCCTTGGCTCCTAGGGTTGCTCGTCGGGTGGACGATCCAAGATCGTGGGAGTCGAGCTTTAAGCTTGATCTACCAGAATTTCATGGTAGCCTTGAACCGGAGGAGTTCATGGATTGGTTTGTTACTGTGGAGGAAATTTTGGAGTTCAAAGAAGTACCACTTGACCGTCGTGTTTCACTCGTTGCTACACGGTTTCGTGGCCGTGCCGCTGCGTGGTGGCGTCAATTGAAAAACAACCGCTCTCGTCGTGGAAAACCTAGAATCACTTCTTGGGAGAAGTTTCGTAAACACTTACATGGAGAATTTCTTCCTTTCAATTACGCTCGTACCCTTTACCACAAACTACAACACTTGCGTCAAGGCCCACGTAGCGTTGATGCATATACGGAGGAATTCTATCAATTACTCACTAGAACTGATGTCCATGAATCGGAGGATCAACTTTTGTCGCCTTACATTGGAGGTTTGCGACTTCCTTTTCAAGACATCCTCAATTTATTGGCCCCTTTATCAGTTTCTGAAGCACACCAACGTGCACTCGCCTACGAGCGGCAACTTTCTCGCCGTACATCAGTCCCAAATACACCACCAGTATCTCGCCCATCTGGTGCAGATACACGGCCCATGGCCCGCAATCCTACCCAGACTCCCCCACTCCGCCATGGCAGCACATCCGCAACTCCTACTCCACCTCGCCCTGGTCCGTGCTTTGCGTGTAGTGAACCTGGCCACCGTATTGCGAATTGCCCAAAGTCTGGTAATGCTCGTGGCCTTCTTATCGACGATGGCCATACCTTGAATACTGACCCGACACCCACTTTTGATACTTATGAGGGTGATGATATTCAGGAGGAACTTTTACATGGTGACATTGGCCCTACTCTTGTCCTCAAACGAACTTGTCTTGCACCACGCCTTCCTACCGATGATATTCAACGCCACAGCCTTTTTGAGTCCTCTTGTACCATCAACAAAAAGGTTTGCCGTTTCATTGTCGATTCCGGTTCTTGTGAAAATGTGATTTCTTCGGATGTTATTGATAAATAATCGCTGGAGCTTGTTACTCACCCCCACCCGTATCATCTATCTTGGTTACAAAAGGGGAACACCTTTGTCGCGCAACACCGAGTCTTGGTTAATTTTTCTATCGGTGGTAAATACGTGGATTCCGTTTGGTGTGATGTCGTCCCCATGGATGTTTGCCACATGTTGTTGGGAAAACCCTGGCAATACGATCGTGAGGTCATGCATGATGGCCGAAAGAACACTTACAGCTTCTGTTTTTCTGGGATGAAATTCACATTGCTCCCTAATTCGCCACCTATTCCCGCCCCTTCCCCTACTGGTGAAGTTTTGCTTTTATCATCTAAGAGGTTTCTGCATGAAATGTCCACAGCCCCCATGGCAATACTTTAACTTGCCCATGACATTGCTCAACCTACTGAGGTACCACCTATGTTACAACATCTTATTACTGAATTTATGGATGTATTTCCCTCTGAGCTGCCTGCAGGACTCCCACCTCTACGGGACATCCAACATCAAATAGATCTCATCCCTGGTGCTTCTCTCCCAAATCGCCCTCATTACCGCATGAGTCCTTCTGAACACGAAGAACTTCGACGACAGGTCGAAGACTTATTATCCAAGGGACATGTTCGAGAGAGCTTGAGCCCCTGTGCTGTCCCAGCATTACTTATCCCTAAGAAAACGGGTGATTGGCGTATGTGTGTTGATAGTCGAGCTATCAACAAAATCACGGTCCGTTACAGATTTCCTATTCCCCGGCTAGATGACCTCTTGGACCAATCTAAACTCTGACCTGAAAAGTGGCTACCATCAGATACGCATTCGCCCTGGGGACGAATGGAAAACTGCTTTTAAAACCCGCGAAGGCCTTTTCGAATGGTTGGTAATGCCTTTTGGACTCTCCAATGCACCAAGCACATTTATGCGCGTCATGAACCAAGCACTCCGCCCTTTGATCGGGACGTGTGTTGTCGTTTATTTCGACGATATCTTGATTTATAGTAAGTCAAAATCCGACCATATCGAGCATCTACGTGCAGTCCTTAATATTTTACGCAGAGAGCAATTTTATGCAGCTACATCCAAATGTACCTTCATGACTAAATCCATTTTATTTTTGGGATATCGCATCTCCGGCGATGGTATTTCGGTGGATGAGCAGAAAATTGCAGCAATTCGCGATTGGCCAATTCCTACATCAATCACAGCCGTCCGCAGCTTCCACGGTTTGGCTTCTTTTTATAGGAGATTCATCCACCATTTCAGCTCCATTATGGCTCCAATTACGGACGTCATGCATGGAAAGACCTTTGAATGGACAGCTTCTGCGGATGCCGCTTTCCGCACTATTAAATCTAGACTTACACATGCTCCACTCCTGGTCCTCCCTGATTTTGACACTCCATTCGAGCTATATTCAGATGCTTCAAAAGTGGGTATTGGAGCAGTCCTTTGTCAAGGAGGAAAGCCCGTCGCTTATTTCAGCAAAAAGTTATCCGGTCCACGTTCCCGTTACTCAACTTATGATGTGGAATTCTATGCGGTTGTGCGTGCTATACGACATTGGCGCCACTATTTATTCCAGCGTGAATTCGTGCTTTACACTGATCATGAGGCTCTGAAACATATAAATAACCAAGACTCTTTATCGGTGGGACATGCGAAATGGGCGGCCTTCCTACAACAATTCACGTTTATTGTTCGTCATCACTCGGGCTCTTTGAACAAGGTTGCTGATGCCTTGAGTAGGCGTTCTTGTTTGCTTACGGACTTACGTGTGCATGTGCCGGGTTTTGACATTTTTCGTGAACTCTATGTCGACGACCTAACATTTGGTCCAATTTTGCATCGCCTGCAGGATGGTCAGTTTCAGGATTTTTATATCCAGGATGGTTTTCTCTTCAAGGGTATTATGCTTTGCATTCCAGCGTGCAGCTTGAGGCTCAAACTAATTGCTGAAATTCATGGCATAGGCCATGTTGGCCGGGATCGTTCTTTTGAACTTTTGCACCGTCGATTTATTGGCCTTCTGCTCGTAAGGATGTGGCACGTTTTGTGGCTCGTTGTCGCGTGTGTCAAGTTTCTAAAGGGTCAGCCACGAATGCGGGCCTGTACCGCCCGCTTCCTGTTCCATCGCGACCATGGGCAGCGATTAGTATGGACTTTGTCCTTGGGTTACCTCGCACACAACGGGGTCATGATTCTATTTTTGTCGTGGTGGATAGGTATTCCAAGATGGTCCATTTTATACCTTGTAAACGGACAGCAGAAGCAGTTCATGTGGCACAATTATTTTTCCGAGAGGTATTTCGTCAACATGGCCTTCCTCTTTCAATTGTCTCAGATCGTGACTCCCGGTTTCTTAGCCATTTTTGGCGAACTTTGTGGCGTATGGCGAATACCGAGCTAAACTTTAGCAGTGCCTATCACCCTCAAACCGATGGGCAAACGGAAGTCGTTAATCGTTCCTTGGGCAACATGTAACGTTGTCTCGTTGGCGATAACACACGTTCTTGGGATATGAAACTTGGAAATGCAGAATTTGCCCATAATCTGGCTGTTAACAGGAGTTCAGGGTTCGCTCCTTTTTTTGTGGTTTACGGATTCCTTCCACGTGCTCCAGTGGACCTGCTTACTCTACCTTCCTCCTCTGCTGATGACTTGAAAGCTGCTGATCTGATTAAAGACCTTCACACTATTCATGTTCAAACAAAACAAAATTTGGAGATAGCCAACTCCCGCTACAAGCGTGCTGCTGATAAATCCCGTCGCGACGTCAATTTTGAGGTTGGGGATTTTGTCTGGGCTATCTTGACAAAAGATCGCTTCCCCGCGCATGAATACAATAAACTCGCATCGCGAAAAATTGGTCCTGTGGAAATCATCGAGAAAATCAACCAAAACGCCTACCCCTTCGACTTCCTTCACATATCCGTACAGCAGATGTGTTTAATGTGAAACACTTGGTTCCTTTCGCTGGCGATAATTCCTCTGGAGATGAAGCTGATCACGATTCGAGGGCGAATCGTTTTGAGGACGGTGAGAATGATGGAGATGAAGCTGCATTATATTACTTGAACAAGAGAGATGCGGATGCTGAACCTCGGCCCAAGTCGAAGATATTTTAGATACTTATGTTAATGTTTTCTTAGTAATTTTATTATTGGACTTTTATTAGTTATGGGCTTTATTGGTGTAACCCTAGTCCTGGGGTATTTATTGATGTCGTATGTGTCATTTGACAGGAGTTTTATTGATGAAGATTAATTAGGGTATTCCCTATTTGTCTATTCTACGGTATTCTTTTATGAATCAACGTATTATAGAAGGTGTGTGTGTTTAATCTAGACGCTTCCCTGCATCAGTTTTGCATCAAAGAGATGTACTCTAGAGTTCAAAAGTTTTTTTGGACCCATAACCTGTCTACCATCTAGTTTGGTCCACAAATTTTAAGGTTTTTTATTTAGTCCCAACATTCAAAGAATTGTTGCAGGAAAATAGAAATCAGTGTCAATTTTTACCCCATAGGCCATAACCTGTCCAATTTAGGCCCCAAATTAAGTTCTCATGTGACATTCACATGACATATAACGACACTGATTCAATTTTCCAGGAATTTTCAGAACAAAATTGCACTTTTTTTAAATATATGGACCAAGTTAAAAAGGTAAATCTCTTTGGAACTAAAATTGGTAAGTAGATAAATTACGGGACCATAATTTCTTTAGACTCATGTATTCTATCCCACAAACTGGTGCATTCGACTGAATGTTTAAGCCACTGCAAGTTTTATACACAATCACATACACCTAGCGCAAACCCAATGGATGCGTGTAATTGTGCCAATTTGTTGTGATTCTTCACCCACATGGTAAAGGCTTTTCTTTTTAGGTAATTTTTTTTTTTACAACTGATATAAGGAATTGAGTCTCAAGTGCCAAATTATAGTACTAGAAATACCTGCTGCTGCGCCTGCTCGAGGCCATATTGTTTGCTGAACATTCGAGGCATCAGCTGTTTCACCCCACATGCAAACTTCTCCCCCAAGCACAAGCTTTTGTTCCGAAGCATCGGTGATTTTTTCTAGTGGGTCAGCATAGTAAACCAAATTCCAAGGAACATTTAAATGGTCCAGATACCAAACACCTTGGTTACTGAAAATGCATCTAAAACCTTTTGCCACAGCCTTTGGACAAACACCCGATCCCAACCTATATTTAGCATGTCAGGATCCTGAACATTCACAAGTTACTGACTTTTTTTGCTATTGTGTACACTTAACAAGAGACTCACCAATTATGCACCACAGTCTTACTGTTGAGACTTTCTGGAAAGGTATTGAAGGTTTCTTCCCTGAGAATAAGGGATGTAGTTATCAAATATTACAACGGTTATTCATTTATCATTGCAATACTTAGAATCAAGAAGCAGGATGTTAATTATGTTGTGTTTAAAATGTTTAAAGATTTTTCAGTTTTGGATTGAAAGGGGGGGGAGGAAAGAGATTCCAGCTTTTGGTTTAATAATCAAAACTAGTAAGAGATTACCAGTTAACCGGAGTCCAATTTAGTGACATAGCTATTTCCTGAGCTCTGAGCACAAAATATTTATATGCATCTTTACCACTCATGTTATGATCTTGAAGCCTGCAAGTAGATTTTTATCCATAATTAACAATATAGGTAGAGCTTGTGATACAAACCTCTGGTCCTGAGAACACGAAAAAATAACATGCTAGTTTGAAACATGAAGAAAACAAAACCTAGAGATTTACAGAAACTTAAACCTAGTTTAAATTACAAAGACCAGCCAGTCCAACATAACTTAAGTCAATGGAAACCATAATTTTCAATTATCAGCAGCATTATCAATCCAAGACTTTGAAACTCATTAATCTCAGAGAAAAAAGTAATATTTGTAGAGATGGAACTTAGAAGAGAAAAAAGTTTGCTGGTCACTTGCTTCATATTTATAATTAAAGTAACTCAGTTTGCCCATAAGTCAGTTGCACACATCTATTTTTAGTAAAAAATCTCTCATATTCCATGCAAAACTCTAAAACCCAATTCTACCTAAATCTTTAATACACTACGTGAATCTATAGCCAATCCAATTGGAAATGTCATGGCCTACTTATGTCTTCCATAAACCAAAATTACCCCAAACAAACAACGACTCGATTTTATACACCAAAAAAGCGCAGATGTTGGTTGTCTAAATAAGAAATCAGATAACGAATCCCTGAATATCAGATAACTAAAGTTCAGATAAGGATTTACTCTATTACTGCTTAACTTCAATATCCAATAACATCAATCTAAAAATTCCTTATTCAGTAATATTTCATTAATTGCCTGTGAATTTTTCACTACATTCTCAACCAAAAAGAAAAAAGGTAACTTTATAAGTCAAAGTTAGACCGAAAATGACAGAAAGATATGATCCATGCAGCAGACAGCACATTAGCAACGAAAAGGCTTAGGTGGTTGTTAAAAGTCATATAATTTTTTCATGTACTATATTAATTGCAAAGAAAAAAAAAAAAGCCAACGGTGGATGGGATTTTCGGATTATGTTATAGTCCCACATCGGATCCTTAAGAAATTGTGGATGGGCATATAGGTGGGAGTCAATCCTTAACCTTTGACCATGATTTTGGGTTAAGTTAGAGTTCCTATCTTATATCCATAACAATTAGCGCGGTCTGTGGGAAAAGTTTGGACGGGCTGCGGAATGGGGCTATCCAATGGTGGGCCCAAGGGGGGTTGCCACCCGGAGTGTGCCATCCGTGGATGTCCAGCTTTAAGGGGGGTCGATTGTTATGATCCCACATCGGATCCATAAGAAATTGTGGATGGGTATATAGGTGGGAGTCAATCCTTAACCTTTGACCATGGTTTTGGGTTTAAGTTCGGGTTCCCTATCTTATATCCCTAACAGATTAGGATTGCATCTTTGTCCAAAAAGTGCTTGGAATTAAAAGTCAACATAAAGGAGAGCAATAATCGACATGTGTCATATTTTTATTATTTTTGCCATGCATCATATTTTCTGCAGATGTCTTTCACTAGTTGAATTAAAAATCATGAACATGGTATGAGAAGCAATATTGTCTATATACCAGCCTTTTGCCTGAATCCCAGTGCACATAGCATGAACTATGACTACGGCTCTATGAGGATACGGAAAGACAATATCTGAAGTAAAAAAAAATTAATCCGTCTGTTCTACAAGTGTTTGTACCATTAAATGGACACACCTTTTAAGAAAAAGTATAACGAGTGGAGTTTTTAGGGGTATAAAGTGAAAAAATGGTTAGAATGTGTGCAAACAATTGTGGAACGGACGAATAAGAAAATTGTGCAAATAATTGTAAGGATGGAGGGTGTAACTAATAGTAGATAATATTGAGTGCTTACGAAAAAGCAAAGCAAAATGGGCCTTCAATAGATAAGTGAGATTTGTCAGTAGACATGGGCATATTAATGATAAAAAACATATCCTTAAAAGAAAATAATAATAATAAAACTGATGTAATTCCAAAATTTCCAAACATGATAATTTACTGCTTGTAAATATTTCCAACGACCTTACTCTGGAACTAGGAAGTTCATCTTTCAATGCAACTAATTATACTCCAAGAAGGTTATAAACAATAAAGTGGGGATTTACCATTGCTTGACATGTGGGGTTAAGTTCCAACAATCTGCATAGAATTGGAAGAGGTAGAGCAAGAAGGATATCAGTCAAAGTGCAGCAGCAGTAAAAAGAGAATATAGAGAACACAACAAACAAAACAGAGCAGTTATTTGTATTTCAGTTTTTTAACTGAAATCTGGCTACCTCTAAACCTTTCAAATGACTAGTCAAAGGCCATCAAATATTACAGAATTTGTTTCTCATAGAAGCGACATTGATAATGAGCTAACAATAAATGGAGTTGGGGATGGAAAAAACAAAGTCAAAGCTATAACTCAGATAGCATGTTGACACGAGTCAAAGAACAAAGTTCATCTCCAGTGGAGAATAACTAGCATCTTGAAGTGGTAAAAAGACAAAAACTTATTTCACCAGGAACCCTCAATCCTGTTTACAAGATAGCAAAATTTAATATTTCAAATTAATAAGCTATCTCTCAGAATGCATGACCAGACAGTTCGGTATACAAACAAGGGGAACTGTGTACAATACTTAGAGAGCAATATTATTATCTGCTAATAAAATCCCAAGCATCAAGGAGATAGAAAAATAACACTAGTACAACTGAAAAATAAATAAAAGAATAATTCATAAACTGCAGCTGGGCAGTCTTTCGCAGTTTAAAAAACCTTTGTAATTGAATTTGTACAACCATCTTCAATCTCTTTGATAATGAACAAAATAATAGTCTCAAGAACAATATGGACTTGAAAATGCAGAATCTGACACTTCTGGTGAAATTACCAATTATGATATGGCACATTTCCTCTCAGCAAAAAAGCACACACTTGGGGATATTCTCAATCAAGCTAAAAGAGATCAGACAACAAGCAGCTAAATAAACAAAGTCCTACGTTTACCTGTATGGACCTCGTCACCACCTAAGTGGAAAAGTTCAAAAGGAAAAATCTTCCTCATATCTGCAAACAAAATTGATCCAACAATCATGGAGGGCATTCGAAAGATCGTTTTCTTGCATAATGACTCATTTCACTTATAGTCATGTAAGCACATTAGAAGTAGCAGCATTCATCAAATAATTCAAGCACCTACAGGCCGAAAACTCCAGTAATAGTTGAAATTTGATGTAGCAATAAAAGAATTTGTCTGAAGTCTGGACATGCAATTGTTGACATATAAGAGTTACCTAACCTAGAAACTATTATCAGTTATAAGAATTTTTAGAGTAACAGTTCTTTAATAGAGAAAATAATGGCCACATCTGGACCCCAAGGGGTGGGGCACCCAAGTGAGACTTGTGCATAGACTCTACTAACAAGGAACAACTGCTTCATTTTTGTACTCATTTTGCAAAAATAATTTATATTTTACCCAAGTTACTTGGACAAGATTCACTACCAGCCACAGTGATATTTGGCCAGAGTTTCAAATTCCTAAGACAAGCTACTGAGATGCAGCTAACAAATTAATCCAGCGGTCTGTTAGAAAGAAGACACAGGTAACAGAACATGCGCATCAAGAACAGCAGGTTAGCAAAACACTACATAATTTCAGCTCTTTCAGGAAAATGTATCTTGACCTGAGAGTAAGCCAGAGATTAAATCAAATGTGAAGTTTTTAGAAACATCCAGAGGCTCTGTGCAGGTAGGAGATGGCCAGAGATCAGGATATCCTGCTCCCCTGTGCACAGAAAAAAGCTTGATGTGAAAATGTATATTTGGAAGGTGTTCATGCATTTAGCATATATGAATAAGTATATTAGGCTTCTGAATAAGGCACAAAAGCCGAAACTTATTTGCCCATGTCTCCTTATTTGTATTATTACTTGGAGAAATATTGCACAGAACAACCTCAAAATAATTCATCTTTACATTGTAACCGATCTCGTTATTTGTGGGTGCAAATAGTTAAAAGTACATGCAGCAAGTATGCCATAACCTGCTTCCTTCTGACAAGAAATCCTAATATCAACCAGTATAAAACCAGAAAATTTTTAACTTGTGCTGGAAGTGACAGAAGTAAAGTTCAGGAGGATGCTAATCCATGTAAATAAGGGTGTAAAGGAATCATGAGGGCACAGGTTCAAGAGGAATAACCCCCACATTATATTTATTATTTATTAAAATAACCATGGCATACTGAGCTTATTCAGGTAATCACTGACACACACATCGGGACTTGGGCCACACTGAATTTCATTGGGATTTGTATCCTTGGTCAGTACGGTTCGGTTATACTAGACAGCAGGATTTATGAGCATGAGACCAAAACATAGATAACCCACACAATTAAGACATAAGGACACTACAAATAATCTGGATAGCCACATTACAAAAATTGGTAAAAAAATAAAATTAGTTAAAGGGAATAAAATAGTATTAGATGAAGACCAGAAATTTGTGCAAGTGAAACAATAACTAAATCTTTAATATGTACCATGATTCTGCATGTCCAGGAACGTCAACTTCTGCCATAACGTTAATACCTGAGATAAAATATATTAAATAAACAATAGGCTGTGCAATAGAACAAAAATCTGCAGTTAAACAGATGATTAAAGCTTGATTGGATTTCACAAACAAATTATATTTAAATATCTCATAAATAAAATTTGTTTCATTCTGTTGATTCTAAACGTTGGAGTATTTTAAATGCATAAGAAAAGGATGATGAGATAAATAGCGAAAAGTACATCACTGAAAGACCTGTAACCTATCGCATTAAACTACAAATCCTCCAACACAAACAGGATGAAAGATATAAAAAAGAAAAAAACATAACTGCTGATGGCAGACACAGCGTACCTCTCATTTTGGCGAAACTTCAGTTTAGGCCACATGGACAGGACATTGAGAATGAACACATCATTAGTTTCTCAACAGGAAAAAGAACAAAACATGAATTGACCTATAGAAGTAGAGTCTACAACCAGGACTATTAACACCAAAATGAAATTGAGAGAAATTAACATCACATCAACATCATTCTGACTCATATGTAAGTAAAAATAACCCATATATGAAAGAAGATATACTTTATGATACTAATATTGAATGATAGACTGAAAAGCTTTAATCACTGTGATAAGTATATAGATGTAAGGAGATACTATGCTAGTATTTGCATGCAGCACTAAGTTCATATTTCAGAAAAACCCATGTTCATCACCTAGAAGTATATAAACAAAATTAAGAAACTGGGGAGACAGGTTTCCAAACTTTCCAGAGCTCAATCGAGATATAAAAAACTGGAAAAATATATTGTTAGGTAACTCATGCCTTATAGCACAGAATTTGCAAAACAGCCTCTTAACAGCTTAATACTTTAAATATTATGGAACTACTGAAGCGCTTGAACCTATAAAGCTCCATAGAAGCTTAATCTTTATCTACCTTGTCATCCTAGTAACATTTAACACTCCTTGAGTTAAATGAGGTGATAGGAAGTGTAACTTACTTGACAATTTCAGTAGCATCATCTGTTGTATATCGCTCCCATTTTGTATATGCACCTTTCCACAAATTTGGATAACTCGGCACTTCAAGTGGAAATGACTCTTCATCTATGATGTGCCAGTGCAGGACATTCTACTGAATGCAACCAGGAAAATATCTTAAATCTGGAATAGAAGGAGAATAAAATTTGTCTAAAGAAAGAAAAGGTAACTTCTGAACAATATATCTTACAAGTTTTGCGTACGACATAGATTCTATTACTTGCTTGATTATCTCAATTGGCAAATAATGCCTCGAAGTATCTGCAGAAACATGTAAATAACAAATTCAACTCGAAACAGCTATATATAGGACCTCAGAAAGGAAAGTAATATATGAACTAATAAAAGACTCTCACCAAGCATAAGCCCGCGATATATGAACCTTGGCTTATCCTGGATGTACCATGGAGCATTATAGAGTTTTACTGTTTTAGTTCCATAATGAAAATCACACAGCTGGCTTAATGTCTGAACAGAAAGTACAACCACAAATAATTAGAGATAGGTGAGACCAAAGCACAGAGCATTCATTATCAGATCTCAAAAATTATGCCACTGTTAGCTTTGAAGTAATAAAAAATTTATAAATGCTCTCTCTACCCTTAACCCTTTCCTCTTTGTTTTCTTTTGTTGCTAAGTGAACGTTTATAGACACATTGCTGCGACTTTTCAGAACAAAAATTGCTTTACAATCAAGCATCTGGCCATCTACTATGATCTTTATGTACCTCTAAGCCACGCAGAACGCCATAGACAGAATTTGCCTGCAGTATAACCACAAAATGACAAAGAGGTTAGCAAATTATATTGGAATGGCAATTTTTTGTGGCAGGAGATCTGAACCAAGACAAGTTATATAGTGTGAGTGTGTGTGCTTGAAATGTCAGCCCAGAGATGTCATATTGCAAGCTTCAGGCACATTAGCATCAGTTGAAATGCAAAAAAAAAAAAAAAAAAGAACATGCATGTACAAATGTCAAATTTAAACAAGAAGAAAGGATCAAAATCGTAAGAGAACAAGTTCTGTGTCCTCAGGTGTCACACACTCCAATTCAGAGGCTAATGCATGAAGATTAAGGTGTAACGCTCATTGGATCAACCAATTCCATGAGTAAAATGTTAAGATAAATAGAGCTGCTAGCTGATCTTCCCCGATACATCACAAGGAAGGATTAGCATCATGCCATCCAAATGTTTTCTCGACCCTTGGATGCAATTTCATAATACATATTACTATATATCAAGTAGATAGTATGATCAAAAGAATTTCACCACACTTGAGACAATTCAAATTATATACAATGGGTGAAAACAATGTGCTAAAAACTGCATCAGAAAGGACAAGGTAGCTTAGAGTTCTATTTTTATGATTGAATTTGCAAATATCACATATAGGAAAACCAAAAATGGAAGAAAATCTTGTTCAAGTACAATTAGTCCTTCAATTAACTTTGACACAACAAATATTAGCTAGGGGAAATCCAAATGCCAAGATTGACTTATAGGAAAATCAAAAGGGATTGAGCGAAAATAAATCATCCATAAGCTGGCAAAAGTAGCACCTAGAAGAAGATAACCTGCAGGTGAAATTCGCTGATATTGATTTCCTCAATTATAGAGATAAGAACATTCAACTTAAATATGTCTTTGGACCTGTAAGATTGGCATTCAACGCACCTCAATATTAATTCCCTCAATCACAGAATGGTCGTCTTTGGTACCCACCAACAAGGTGTAGCTCTCATCAACTCCAAGTTGAAGCTACAATTATTCAAAATAACAGTTAACCAAAAATAAAACAGAAAACCAAAATAAACGGCGCCGATCAGAAATTCCGAATTACCTCTTCATTATCTGAGTTAATAAGTATATTCAGCTTCGTGAGATCATAGTCAACTCCAGCACTCGGCAAGTTAAAACGAGTGTGTTCGAATATGATTCTCTTATACCTCTCAAATGCTTCAGAAACGATGCGAGAATTGGCGCCATTGCCGCTGGTACTCAGCGACAGATTGGGGTCAACTGTGAGAGTTTGGTTGCCGGAAGTGTACTGCCACGGCAACGGCCAAATGAACGTCGGAGAATCGTCGCCGTCTTCGTAATTGAGCTGCTTAAGGTGCAGATTCCGGGAAGCTGTGAGCGACGACTGCGACAAAAGCAGCAAAACTGCAAGGAGAAAATGGGAGGACTGAGGAATTGACAAACCAGGAAAAATCATTTTGGAGGTGAGAGAGTGAGGAGAGAGAATTGGGAGATATTGGCAGTGGTTTGTTTGTTTACAGTACCAGCCCAGTGAGTAACTCGAGCTCTGGTTTTGTTAAACTTAAGCTTTCAGTGGGGCCACCAAACAAATGTTCCGATTGATGAGGTGCTTTAGTTATCCTAGTTTAACTTAGGGTCTGTTTTGAAATAACTTTTTTTTTTAAAGCAGTAAGATGGAGCTTTAAAAAAAAATCAGTTTTAGAAGCTGTTTAAAAAGTTGTAAAACAAGCACTTAATTTAATTTACTCAATAATCTGTGGGAGCCACCTAGGGTGTGTATATATCCTCGTTCACCGTCAGATCTATCAAGAAATAGATAGGGCCAAATGCGTTAGTTTGTCTTTTATTTTATTTATTATTTTTTATATGTTCTTTTATTTTCTTGTACATGTATTTTTATATAATTTAATAAATTTTAATTTTATTTTATTCTTTTCCGCACTTTATTATCTTTTCTACACATATTATTCTTGAGGCACACTTATGTGAAATGTTTTATGGTGTGAAACATACCATATTAAAAATTTGTGGGTTTTTAGCCGGGTCGAGTCGAATTTAGTCATTTTTTTTTCAAAATTTTCACAATTATATTTCCAGATTTTTTCACTCACAGGTATGTTACAATTTTGGCAAATGAATCACTAATAGCAGTAATGCAGAAATCGGCCTAAGTGGCTTCTTGCCGACCCGATTTCTGCAAAATCGGTAATTCTAGACGTTTTCGGGTCTAAGCGCCCTCTAGGCGGCCCAAATTTTGTATTTTTATATTTTTTATAAAAAATTAAAAGAAAAAAATTAGGTGGCCAAAAAGAGTCAGATTACCGATTTCTGACTTCTACAACCTTGACTAATAGGCAAAATGTGTGTTATAATCATGTTAAATAATAAATTAATATATATAAAAAGAACAACATTTCATAAGATTGTAACACACATTTGCTCTAATAATAACACACATTTGCTCCCCAATTTGTATTACAACATGAGCAAATGTGTGTTACAATATGAGTAAATATGTGTTACTGTAAAAGAAAATGTACTTTTATAAGAATAAATACATGTTTTTTTAATTTAAACATCATTCCTTTAAATCTAGGTATATTGATTCATATATTAACACACTTTTTTACTATTTTATATGTGTTATTATATAAAAATAATAATTATTTCTATACAAATAAATAAATATTTATGAAAAACCAATATATTTTCTTATAGTAACACACACGATTTTCTCTTATATTCTGTTAAAAACTATTTATTTTACAAAAACAAATGAATATATGAAAAATAACAATATTTTATAAGATTGTAACACATATTTGCTCTACTAGTAACACATATTTACTCCCCAGTTTGTGTTATTATATGGGCAAACATGTGTTACTGTAGGATAAAATGTATTTTTCTTAAAAACAAATATGTTTTTTTATTTAATCATCATCCCATAGAGCTAGATATATTGATTCATGTAAAACACACTTTTTACTATATTATGTGTTATTATAAAATAAAATAATTATTTATATACAAGTAAAAATATACTTATGAAAAGGAAAAAACACACATTTTGTTCTTACATTGTATGAAAAAAATGTTATTTCTACAAAACAAGTGATATATATATGTAAAAAACAACATTCGATCTGATTGTAACACACATTTTGCCTTAAAGTAGCATGCATTTGCCTAAAAAGTAACATACATAGAGCAAAAAACTTGAAAATTGTGTTTGCGCGAGAATTTGAGAAAATTACCCTAATTCGACCCGATCCGGCCATGGATCCGCGAATTTTTGATATATATGGTATGTTTCACATCGTAAAACGTTTCATATAAATTTTTGTCATTATTCTTTTACAAAATTTTAATAAATTTAATGAGCCAAATTGGAATTTTTAACTTTTATTTTTTAGCTCACAAATATTATTTGAACTTTTCATATTTAATGGTATATTATGTTTAAAATACTTTTTTAAAATTCTAATGTCATATTAGTTGTCTCATTGGAATATTTTAATTAACTTGTGAAATTAGTACTACCTCCGTCCCACAAAAGTTTGCATACTTTCCTTTTTAGTTTGTCCCACAAAAGTTTGCATACCCCCAAAATGGAAATATTCCTTTAAATCTCCACCTTTAAAATATTTATCACAATCTCCACCATACATATTCTACTCATTACACTTTTTCTTAAAACCTGTGCCCAGGAAAGTACCGCAAACTTTTCTGGGACGGAGGTAGTATTAATTTTATGTAATTATTTAATGTTTCTTCCCTTCATATGGCATTGAATTACTTAGATAAAAGGGGGTTACAAGGGTGTAGAGATTGGAATTCTATAGTCTATACATAAATCTCCATTAGTTTCAATTTAGGAAAAATGATCATGATTTAGTGAATTTGGAAGCTAATTAATAAGCCTGAAACATATACTCAATCCGTCCATGAAAAAATACGTTCACATATTTACACGTGGTTTAATGCAATATGTCGGAAGATATTACGGGATATTATGAGGTCTGATATGAATAAAGAGAATTGTTGTGGTACGATTATTACAATGAGCCCAAGCCCATAAATAATCGGACAAGACCCAAACCCAATACAAGAGAACTTGGAGTGCGAGCACAAACAAAGTCTATGTATACAAGCACGAGCAAGACGAGCACCTACAGGCACGAGCAAGACGAGCACTACGGGCACGAGCAAGTCGAGCACCCACGTGCACGAGCAAGTCAAGCACCTACGTGCACGAGCAAGTCGAGCACCTACAAGCACGAGCAAGTCGAGCACCTACCGGGCACGAACAAGTTGATCACCTACGAGCTCGAGCAAGCTCATAGTCAACTCTTACAGAGTAATTATAGTTATTATGCATAATTAAGGCATAATTAATATCATTCAATCCTCACATAAGGAAACTGTATTTTATGGAGAGAAGACTTCCTGTAATAACATTTGTAACGGTCTAGTTGACCAACGTAGCATAATAAGTGCACGTACCATAATTGGGATCGTCTATAAATATGGCCTAAGTGCCATCATTGTAAAGATCCACGAATTTGTTTAATACAAAGACTACATTTAAGTCCTAGCTCTTGCAATACAAGACCTAGGCAAATCTTTGTGTTATTTATATTTTCTACACGATTATTCAATTATTATTATACTTATTTGTTATCCTGATCCCTGCCACATAAGGATTTAATCAGGTAATAACAAGAATATATTTGGAAAATACACACGTAATACCTTCCGACATATTCTCTTTATTCATATCGGACCTCACAATATCCCTTAATATCTTCCGACATATTGCATTCAAACCACGTGTAAATATGTAAGTGTATTTTTCATGGACGGATGTAGTATGTTATTAGTGAATCCAATGATTAATGGAATTAGATGTGGTGGCTGTTCAGAATCCTAACAACAAATATTTATAATGCATGATTGGGGATCAAATGCAAGAAATTAAATACTCAAAGGATTGCCAAATTTTGTCCGGCAAAACTTGGACATAAAAGTGGTTCTTCAATTATATTAATGGGCATTAAATAGCCATATTTATAGCTAGAAGAGAGAGAGGGAACATGTGTTATGTTGCCCTAATATTTTGGCATGTCTTGGTAATAAATGCTCTGATTTCCCCAATACTGAATCCACCGATAAATTTGTGGGGCAAATCAAACTTTGGCTAATAGAGTCTTGACACATGTATCAAAGTACAAGACCTTTAGAAGGTGAGATAAATCTTCCTTGTTTTAGGTCTTGCCGCTGTCGACTTTAGGAGGTCTATACATCAAATGCATTCCACTTTCAACAAGACCTTTTCTACTGACAAGACCTCAAATGATATCGTCCCTCGAGTTGAGATTTGAGGTTCTAGAATTGATCACATCGAATAAACTCACCTACATTGTGGCAAGCCATCTGTGGTTGGGCGATGTATGCCCACTGTTGTCTGCGACCACAACCTCTTCGTTCATATCATTAGTGGACCTCATCTGAGAGGGCAAGATGGGCGAGGTGCCATGAGGTCCAAATCGATGTTCTCCTAGACTATCCACGTCCTAAGGATGGTGATGTTGACCTTGATGACGTCGTTCCTAGTCATCTTTAGGCATTTACTTGGAGCTTTTGGGCCTCGCATGGCTGGGCCAAGCATCAGTCTGTTAAGCCTCGATCCCATGATCAATTGTGCTACAATAATTGTCCTTCAGTTCGTTCTTGGGTATCTCCGAGGTTGAGCTGGTCTTACTCCGAGGTCGAATTTTATTTGAGGAGTGGTAGCACGATTGATCATGTAGGGCTGAGATATGATGTGATTAATTCTCAAAATTTTCTCAGAATTTGAGGTGTAGACAACTTGCATGTCTAGCGAAAATGCAGATCTGATCTTGGCGACTTTTGAGAAGATCATGTCGGACCTTGACTGATGCGTGAATAGTTGTGATGATTATGAGTCTTGGAAACACAAATGGGCGCATCACACGTGAGCATCCGAGAGTCACAACTCGTTGCTACGCGTGTGCTGGTTCTGCACGCATTTGTTATTTAGGGCTCCTAAAATCTCTTGTCCTTCAAAACTACCCCCGTGAGTTTGTAATTTGATCCCTCCACCTTTACTTATAAATAGGGGAGTGCCTTCAATTCCCCATATTTACGAGTTTGAATTTTCGAAGAAGAGTTTGCAAGTTAGAGAGTCCAAATCAAGCTTCAGAAATTAAAATTTATGGCAACAATTTCTAGTTTCCGAGTGGTAAGTTTATGTTGATAGAATTTACTAATCGATGTTTGTTTATGTGGCTTTACAACGAATTAATTCTACCAAACAATAATCTTATGATTTTATGTTCTTGGATATAATATGAGGAGAGAGAGTTTAGAGAGAGAAATATTGTAATAGGCACTGTATTGATTTTCAGAATTGTGTGAATAGTACAAGAGAGGTCTTATTTATAGGTGTGTGAGTGTGAGACGGCACCTTACGAGCCTATGTGGTTTTCGGTGTTGACGAGGGTTCCTTACCCTCGTCTTGGTCTCTCACACTGCTTCCTTTATCGTGCCTCGTCCTACTACTATGCCTTAGACTGGATGGGCCTCATTAAAAACCTCGCCGTAAACCACCCTTGTGGATAAACCGGACGGAGGGAAAAAGAGCGCACCATCGGGGTCCTATTTGACTAATAGGCGAGCTCGTCGGCGAGCTCGGAGATGGGCTACAGTGGTTTGGGCGAGCTCTGAGGCGAGCTCCAGTGCCTTGTGTGGCTTACGGACGTTATGCGATGATGGAACTCGACGAGGCCTTCCTGGGGCTACAAGACGAGCTTTGGGCGAGCTCCAGGATGACAGAGATGACCCCCTTTTGGGCGAGCTACGCAGGTGAGTCATCTCCATATGGGCGAGCTCCGCACCTTTAAGGATCTGGGTGGGTCCTGACGACCTGCCAAACCTTGGCGATTATTCATATACGAATGGTACTAGTTCGCCAGTCCAACATTTGCCCCCTAGCTCGCATGTGTCATGACCTCGTCTAATGTGCAGGTGAGCTGGAGAACTTGAAATTCGACGAACTGTCCCTGGGCGATTGTCGAGCTAGCAGGCGAGCTCGGTGAAGGTGGTTATTCTTGGTCATCGTGGTGCGGGAATCCAGGGGTCATGCACACCTTTTGAGACCTCGGTTCCCGCCCACCATCATATCATCTTTCAAATTTCTTGCAAACAGGTCTCTGTACTTTGTGAATATCGTACCTCGCCCCGACGTCTATAAATAGGGGGAAATGGATTCATTCCCTCACTTCTTGCATTTCGAATTCTCAGAGCTTTCCCGACGACCGAATTTTCTTGTGCTCGACAGATTTTCGAAGGCTCTTCAAGGTAGGATTCGATCTCTTTTCCCTTCTCTTCTATCTTTTATTTGATTTTTCTATTGTTTCTTCGGGATTACGGGATTTTGGACCGTGGGTTGCACCGAGAAACTTTGCATTTCCCTGACTTTTGGACTATTGGATTTTGGACTAAGAAACTCTTGAACTTCCCTGAGACCATGTCGACACATTCCTCGAGCAGGACTCTTTCAGACCGGAATCCTGACAAACGGCCAATAATTGAGGATGAGCCACTTCGGGTTTCGTATGTGGAGATCGGCTCCAGCTCCGAGGCGATCTCGGCAGCTCGCCCGGTCTCCAGCGAGCTACGTAGCGATCCGGAGGAAGGAGCCTCCAGTTCTGTATACCGCGAGGTGTGGGAGGAGGGTGGCGAGGTCGCCCAAGAAGAAAGAGTTGCCAGTGGCAACGAAGGGCCCGAGGAGGTTGAGGAGGGCGCTGCCGAGGTCGGTGAGGAGGGTGGCGAGCTGGAGGAGGTCACGCTCGAATGGTTCCGCCGCATCGGTTTTCTGGAACCTCAGCTGGTTGAGTATCAGGTCCCCGCCCAGGTGGCTCACCCATTCGATTGGAATGAGTATGTCGCCGAGTACGCGGCGAGCTTTCCTTGCCTGAATCGGGCACCTCGCGCCGACCCCGCCGACCTGGAAGAAGTCGTCCCTTCTGAGTACAAGGCTGGCGAGGTGGTGAGCCTTATTGATGAATGCGACCTGCCTATTATACGCAGGGAGTATCGCATCCCACTGGATATTTTTATGTATGCCCCGATGGAGGATGAGCAGGCCGATGCACCTCCTGAGGGGATGACCGCTTTGAACGTAGATGTCCTGAGGGCCGGGCTTACTTTGCCGCTGCATCCGATCGTTGGCCAATATCTTGCTGACAATAATTTGGCCATCACCCAGCTCACACCGAATGCATGGAGCAACCTCCTCGCCGCCCTGTCTGTTTTTGGGTTGAAGGGTTATGAGAACGCGACGACCTCGGCGGACCTGGGCGAGCTCTTCGCCGTGACCAAGCGGGCGCAGGATGGCACGGGGTATTATTACCTGAAAGCTCATCCAGGGGAGAAATTTCTTGGGGACCTGCCCAATAAAGTCCGTGAATGGAAGAAGCAGTTTTTCTTCATAGGCGGCGACTGGCGAGCCTCCAACACGTATCATGGGCGGGGTGATCGTATTCCCACTCCAGAGGGATATGGGGAAGCCAGCAGTAGGTCGCCTATTTCGGTGTGTGTGGGTTGAATTAGATATACTAATTCTATTTTTCTTTCCTTTTGCAGTTCCGAAGCGACACAGATCCAGCCGGGGCAGGCCTAGAGTGTCGGAGCAGTTCGACGTGGTGCGCGCCATCTGCTGTTTGAGAAGCGAGAAGGACAGACAGGTCTCCCATTTGTGCGCGCACCATTGCCTGCGGCTCGCCGGGCTCCTTACACTACCGCACCACCTTGACATCCAAGGTCCCGAGCTCCCAGGTCCAACTTTTTGCAGCTCGCCTATGGGGGGGTAGCTCGCCCATCATGCTGATATTTGTAATTTTTGTGCAGGTGGTAGCTTCGTTGCCATCCCGATCGCCGAGGTCCCCGAGGCCTATCAACTCGTGAAAGAGCGATTCGAGATGGGCCCACCTCGCCCCAACAGACTTGCCCCGCCGTCTGTGCTCGCGCTGGAGGCGAGCAAGAAGGCAGAGCTCACCTCCAAAAAGGGCGAGGCAGGTGGGTCGGGAGCCCAAAAGGAGAAAGCCAAGGCTCCTGAAAAGTCCAAGGCATCGGAGGTCGCCCGGGCGGGGCGAGGTGGAGGACGAGCTGTTGCCCCCTCAGAGCGAGGTCGAGGAAAGAGGGGGGCCCAAGGTAGTGGTGGATCCCGAGCTGGCGAGGAAGATCCCCCAGCTCGCAAGAGAACGAGATACACCGGCCTGGTTGACGAGGAGTCCGACCGGGCCGAGAGGACCTCGGCGAGGTCAGGACAGGGGGGCTCTGTCCAATCCACCGCCCCGCTGGCGGCCACGCCCATTCGGAGTTCACCCCCTTCGCCTTCTCCATTCGGGGTGCAAACCACCGACGACACGCTACTGGGTTGGGATCCTGACCGAGCTCAGTAAGTAGCTTGCCCAATTGCCTTCCATTGCTTTTCAATCCTTTATTTTTCTAACAGTTTTCATCTGTTTCTAGCTCGCAGTTATGCTCCAATCGCCTTCCCGAACCACCACGAGGTTCTGCATGCCTTTGAGCGATCTCGCTCTCTCACCTCGATGCGGAATCTCCCTCCGGGCATAGCCCGGGATGCTGTGAGCGAGATGCCTAGGCACTGGACGACCCCGTTGGTGGCGGGTATCAACAGTCAGGACCTGAGGGAGAACCTCCTTCTCTCGGGCCACTATGCGAGTAGATTGGTGCTCGCCAATCAAAAGGCCCTCGAGCAGGTTGCCGAGTTGGAGGCGGGTCGCTCCGACAGGAACAGGCGGATGCTGGCGTTGGCGGACTCTGCCGACAAAGCGAAAAAACAGGCGCAGATCGCCGAGGAACGGGCCGAGGCGTCGCTGGCCACCGAGCAAAGTGCCCTCCAGCAGCTTGAGACCGTCCAACGCCGGCTCGCCCGGCTCGAGCAGGAGACGGAGGCAAGGATGAGGTCTAAGGAAGAGGAGCTCGCCGCCCAGCTCGCCCAAGAGGTCGGCAGCCATGGGATCACGAAGAAAGACCTCGCACTGCAGCGGGGTCTGGTGAAGAGCTCCAACGCCGAATGCGAGAGGCTAAGGGGTGAGCTAGAGGCGAAGGCGAATGAGATCGCCGAGCTGCGGAGTGTTGCTTCCTCCTCCCCGGACCTGGCGGCCGTGAAGGCCGAGGCCTCTGACAGAGGATGCGTCCAATGTTATGCTGAGGTTCTGCGGACTCTCTGGTGGGCCCGAGCTCATAGGGACGACGAGGTGGAGGCAGTCGTGGGTGACTTTAAGGAATGCCTGGACCGAGTTCCCTTCCCCGATGGCGCCGAGCTGGATATCGGCGACCTACCTGAGCTCGGCTTTCCTCTCGACTTTGTACCGGACCGCTTTCGAATTATCAAGACAGTCGAGGTGCCGGAGCTGAACCTTGGAGAGGCAGAAGAGGTCGCTCGCGAGGGAGATCACGTTCCCCTCACTGTCGAGCAACTGCAGGAGGCCTGTGGGGACGCTATGCTAAACCTGGGCGAGTTTGATGTCAGCCGGCTGACTGGTAATATCACTTCCGAGGCTGAACTCGCCATTCCAGCTTCCCAGGTCGCCGCTGCCCCTGCCGAGGTCGCCGCTGATGTGCCTACTGCCGCCTCCGAGATGCCTTCCGATGTCCCCGCTGCTCCGGGGATTTAGGATTTTTCCTTGCTTTCGTAAATTAGCTTTTTTAATTTCCAACTTGTAGTAGGTCGCCGGGTTGTGGAGCTCGCCCAGAAGGAGCTCCATTTTTGTAGCTTTACTTTTCGTTCAAGTAGATTCAGCTCGCCGGGCACATGCAACTCGCCCAGAAGGAGCTTTTTGTAGTTCAAAGACGTCCATCTGGTCGGCCTTTGTGGCCAGCACTACTACTCATACTTAGGATTTTTTCAAGTATATTTTTGACTTGAAAATTTCTTAAGTATCTTTTGAATATAAGTCGAGCATTTTTTGTCCAACTCTTTTCCTTTATGTATTTGCGCTTTTACGTTATAATTTCATAAATAGCTCGTTTTTGTTTATTTTTCTGGTACATAATTGTTCGTCTTATTCTACTTTGAGAAGCGAATTGTTCGTTTTACGTCACTTACGACTATGAATTGTACCTCTGTTTTGAGAGTGCGTATTCTTCGTCTTACACCACTTAGGGCCGCGAATCGTTCATCTTAGACCACTTAGGGCGGCGAACTGCACTTCGATTGATTCACGTTGGGCCATTGGGTTTCATGAACCTTGCCTTAGACGTTTCTTCATCATTTTCGCGAATTTTTCTAACTTGTGGCAGTAGGTGCTTAGCAACCTTTTAAGAAGGGTACCTTCGCGACCTTGGGCACTTTGGCCTTTGCCCTCGAGCTATTTGATTATAACGTTTGGGACCTTGGTCCTTGCACATTGAGGATTTTTGAGCATGTGGGCGAGCTAGGTTTGGCGAGCTACCAGGAGCAGTGGGCGACCTGGTGCAGCTCGCCTGGTTGGAGAGCTGCACAGGTCCAAACACTTGGGAATTTTTCTGAATTTTTTCTGACTTTTCATAGCGGTGTAATTTACATCGGTTGCCATCGACATTTCCGATGCAAACCTTCGACTAGTCTATTACAGGATTCTAGTCTATTGGTAGAACTTTTTTAGATGTGTTGAGCTCCAGGTGTATGACGAGGCTTTGCCTTCTGCGTCCTCTAGATCATAGGTACCGTTCGGCCAGGCTGCGGTGACCCGGAATGGTCCTTCCCAGTTTGAACCGAAAACACCTGGTGGGGCCATCAATTTCTTTTTTAACACCAGGTCTCCGACCTTGAACTTTCGGTCTCGGACCGGAGAGTTGTAATATTTTTCCGCTCTGCACTTGTAGGTGGCGTTTTTTATTTCTGACGAAGCTCTGGTCTCTTCGATCAGATCTTTTTCTACTGCCAAGGCTTCATCATTCTTTTCTTCATCATACCCCACCACCTTCCAAGTCTTATTCTGGACTTCTACCGGGACTACGACTTCAGTCCCGAAGGTTAGGGCAAACGGGGTCTCCCCGGTGCTGGCCCTATAGGAAGTTCTATAGGACCATAGGACCTCTGGGACTTCGTCTGCCCAGCTCCCCTTCTTTTCTTCGAGGCGGAGCTTCAATATGTGTTTCAGGATCTAGTTCACCGCCTCGACTTGGCCGTTCGACTGGGGGTGATACGGAGTTGAGTAGTGCTTCTTGATGTTCCATGAACTGCAGAAGTCCCTCAACTTCTGTCCGTCGAACTGCCTTCCATTATCAGTGATGACCGACTGCGGGAGTCCAAACCTGCAGATCAGGTTTTTCCAAATGAAGCCGATCATCCTTTCTTGGGTTATGGTTGTGAGAGCTTCGGCCTCAGCCCACTTAGTGTAGTAGTCTGCTGCTACGACAGCAAACTTTACACCGCCTCTGCCAGGTGGAAATGGGCCGATCAAGTCGATACCCCATTTCGCGAAAGGCCATGGGCTGAAAACCGACTTAAGTTGGTTGGCTGGGGAGTGGATGTTAGGTGCGAAAAGTTGGCACTTTCGGCACCTTCGAGCGAAGCTGATGGCATCTTTGCGAAGAGTGGGCCAGTAGTAGCCCTGTCTGATCGTTTTATATGCCAATGCTTGCCCCCAGCGTGACTCCCACAAATCCCTTCGTGAATTTCTTCTAACACTTCAGACCCCTGCTTCCTAGTTAGGCATTTGAGTAGGGGTAGAGAGAATCCACGTTTATAGAGTTGGCCATCCAGCAGCGTATATCTGGCAGCTTGCTTTATTAACCGGCTAGCTTCCCAGGTGTCCACGGGTGTTGTTCCGTCTGTTAGGTATTTTTGGATTGGAGTGCACCAATCTTCACCACCTTCACTGTCCTCCTGCCCCCCGCTCGAGGTCTGATTTATCTTGTAATCAGACTTCAGGGGTTTTTCAGTGTGGTGATCACAACCTCCGTGAATTCGGCTTCACCGTTGCTAGTAGCTAGCCGGGCTAGAGCATCTGCTTGTGTGTTCTCTAGCCGCGGTATCTGATTGATGTAAACTTGTGTAAACATCGAGATCAGATGCGCGACTATTTTCTGGTAGGTCATCATCTGCTGGTCTTTTGCCTCATATTCCCCCCGGACTTGGGATATTATTAGCTGGGAATCTCCAAAAACTTGAAGATTGGTTGCCCCCACAGCTAATGATAGCCTAAGTCCTGCTATCAACGCTTCATACTCCGCCTCATTGTTGGTTGCTCGAAAGTCGAACCGAATTACGGAGGTGAAGACTTGTCTGTCTGGGCTGATCAGGACCACGCCGGCGCCTACTGCCATGCTAGTTGATGATCCGTCCACGTAGAGATGCCACAGAGCTATACGCCCCCTCGTCGGATCTTGTGGGAAAGTTAGCTCGACGATGAAGTCGGCAAGTGCTTATCCCTTGATCGTTGTTCGGGGTGCGTAGGTTATACCGTATTGGCTGATCTCCAGTGACCATTTCAGCAGGCGTCCGGCAGTGTCTGGGCGCTGTAGTATTTGACGCAGTGGGAACATTGTCAGCACCTCTACTGGATGGTCAAAGAAGTAAGGCCTCAATTTTCTAACACTCATCACCAGTGCATAAGCCAGCTTCTCTGTTGGGGTGTACCGCAACTCAGCCTCATGTAAGACTTGGCTTACGTAGTACACTGGTAGGTGTGTTTTCGCCTCTTCTCAGACCAGGACGGAGCTGATGGCCACCTCCGACGCGGCTAGGTACAGATACAGTTTCTCTCCAGGTACTGGCTTCGACAGAACCTGTGTATCCGCCAGGTATGTTTTGATATCTTCGAAGGCTCGTTGGCATTCATTTGTCCAGACGAAGTGGTTTTTGAGGTGGAGCTTGTTGGCTTTGGCCGCCTCTTTGTACCTCCGTGTGTTTGCCTTAATTGCCTCGAAAAATGGGCGATTTCGGTCGCCGGACCTAGAGATGAATCTGTTCAGGGCTGCCATGCACCCAGTTTGTCTTTGAATTTTTTGGATGGAATCGGGTATCCCCATCTCGATTATGCATTGGACCTGTGTTGGGTTGACCTCAATTCCCCGCTGGCTAACTAGGTGCCCCAGGAACTTCCCAGAGTGTACGCCGAAGCTGGTCTTTTTGGGGTTCAACTTCATGTTGTAGTGGCGCAGTATGTCGAAGGTCTGTTTCAGGTGGTCCAGGTGGTCCTCCTTTCTCAAACTCTTGACAACTATGTCGTCCACGTACACCTCCATGGATTCGCCAATGTGTTGGTCAAACATTTTGTTCACCAATCTTTGGTAGGTAGCTCCGGCGTTGATGAGTCCGAACGGCATCCTTTCCCAGCAATACATGTTCTTGTTAGTGTAGAACGCCGTGTGTTCCTGGTCATCGGGGTGTAGAGCTATCTGGTGATAGCCCGCAAAAGCATCCATGAATGTCATCATCTCATGGCCTGCAGTGCTGTCCACCAGCTGGTCAATGTGAGGTAGTGTGAAGTTGTCCTTCGGGCATGCTTTGTTCAGGTCCGTGAAGTCGATGCAGAGTCTCCACGTCCCATTGTGTTTCTTCACCAGGACGGGGTTTGCAACCCACTGCGGACACAGAGCTTCCTTGATGAGCTTGTTGTCTAACAACTTCTCCACCTCAACTGTTAGAGCTGCGTACTTGTCTGGTCCATATTTCCTCCACTTTTGGCGTACAGGTCTCCTCATCGGGTCTATGTTAAGTCTGTGGCAAGCATGTTCCAATGGGATTCCCGTCATGTCTTCGTGAGACCAGGCAAACACGTCCAGGTTTGTCATCAAGAAGAGCTTCATCCTCGACCGGTACGGTTCAGGTAACTCAGAACCGATGAAAAGTTCTAAGTCTCTTTCTGGGTCCACCGGGAGTGCTGTCAACTCTTCCATGAGGGTTGCTTTTCTCTTTTAACTTTTCCACCTCTGGTCGCTGATGAACTCGTCCCACTCCCCTTGTGACATCTGCGCAGGCTCGTGGCCTATGAGCGGTTCGAGGTCATCGGGTTGGCTCTCAGCTTGGGAGAGCTCGTCAGCTGTGAACACCTCTGGTGGTCTGTCAGCTTGGGATGGTGTGGTGAGTTGGGGAGTTGGGTCAACGTCCATGGGTGTTGGTTCTTGACCTCCCGCAGGTCCCCCACCTTGGGCCTCATCAGCTACCTCCATGGGAGTAGGCTGTTGCCCCTGCGCAGGTACCGACCCCTGCGCAGGTCTCAACACTTGGGTTTCTTCCAAGTCCTCCATTGGTGTCGGTTGTGTGTCTCGCACAGGTCCAGTGCCTTGGTTGATTTCTGACAAATCGCCTACCTCCATCATCTCAGTTTTGACCTAAATGACGTCTAGGATGTTTGGCTCGTCTGCAGGAATCTGTAAGCCCTCTTCGAGGATGTGGACTTGTGTAACAGACTTCTTGACCCGGCCATCTTTGATTTGGAGTAAACACTCTCGGGCCTTTTTCTGGTCACCTTTTATAGTTCCGGCACCTTTTGGAGTTGGGAATTTTAAACTGTAGTAGTAGGTCGAACACGCCGCTTTGAATTCATTAATAAACGGGCGGCCAAAGAACCCATTGTAGGAGGACTGCTGGTCGACAACTAGGAAATCTATGAGCCTAGTCAACCTCCTTTCGGGATCCTCAGCCGATACAAGCTGGACGCTTAACCTAACACTACCTAGGGAAACGGTTACAGCTTCTCCGAATCCCACTATCCTAGCGTTACTAGGTTCCAGATACGACTCAAAATCACCTAAGGCATCCAAGGTGGATTTGAAGAGAATATTGGTGAATGCGCCGGTGTCCACAAGTAGCCTGTGAACTCGGACGTTCATGATGTTGGCGGTTATCACCAACGAGTCGTTGTGGGGCATCAGTACCCCCTCCAGGTCCGCTGAAGAAAATGTCAGCTCGTCAGCAAGCTGTGAGATGGACCTGGGGTAGGAGCTGCCTTCCTGGACTTGGTTTATGGCCCGGATTTTGGCCTTCCTTTTTCTCCTGGATATGGAGGATCCCCCGTCCTGGAGACCTCCTGCAGCTCCGATCTCCTCCTCAAGAACCAAGAGTTCCCGAGTAGGCTCCATGTTTTGCTGAGGTTGGGGAGGTGCCCTCCGTCTGTGATGGGGACCAGGTTGATCTGCTTCCTCCTCCTCGTCATCGGAGGTAGCCCTCCTCTCAAATCTCGGTCTCTTAGCTGGGGCCTTCTTCACGAACTCGGCCAATTTTCCCTCCTCGTAAAATTTCCAGAGTTGCTTTAGGAGGTCTCGGCACTGGCTGGTGAAGTGGCCGATGGCCTGATGGTAGGCACAGAATTTGTTGGGATTGAGTTTCGTGCGGTCCTGGCGGATTCGCCTCGGCTCTTCCAGCATGGCCTTGCCTTTGACAGCAGTGAAGACGTGGTCGACGGAGACAGTGAGGACCTGGTTGAGCTTTTCTTTGAGCTCATCTCCCTCGCCAAAGGCTTTTAAGTTACAGGGAGCTTTGTAGGCGCCCCCGAACTTCTTCCCGTAGGGTTTCCTTTCTTCGTGGGCACTAACTTCTTTCAGTAGTGCCTCCTGCATAGTCGTGAACACCCCCGCCTTGTGACGGAATTCGCTGTAAGTGTTGGGACATGCGAGGTGCATCTCCTTCCAGAGGTCGGTGCTCCTTTTGAGCCCGTTCATCGCCGCGACGACCTTGGTGTCTTCACTCACCGGCTCGCCTTCCAGCAGGATTTTGTCGAACCTTTCCAGGTACTGCTGGTCGGTCTCGCTCTCACCTTGGTGGATGTTGGCGAGTCGGTGTTTCTGGGTAAGGTAGGATCCGAACCCAGAGAAGTGGGCCAGGAACTCCCGTGAGAGTTGGCCAAACGAGTAGATTGACCCCGGGACGAGTGAAGAGAACCATCGGTGAGCTCGATCCCCTAGGGTCAGTGGGAAGTTCCGGCACTGGGTGGAGTCAGTGGCGCCGACCGAAATCATGAAGTCCGCGTACTTGACCAGGTAGACTTTCGGGTCCGATTCGCCTTCGTATGCGGATATCACCGGGAATTGAATTTTCTTCTGGACCGGTGCGCGGAGGATGGCAGGTGCCAATGGAGAGGTGGGGAGAGCTGTGGCGTCAGGTCCGCCAGACTTGGCTGCTACTTGTGCTTGTAGCATTTCAACAGCCTTTTTCAGTGAGGCCAGCTCGTCATCTCGGGTCACCTCCGACGGAGGGTACTCAAAGGTCGTGCGTCTCGTGGACGCACGTCCCCGAGGTGCCTTACTCTGGGGTGACCTCTCAGTGGTGGGCTGGAATTGGCGTCCGCCGTGGGGGCCTAGTCGGTCAGTGGCAGGTCTCCTCAGCCTTTCGTGGGCTGATCTGCGTGGCTGCTGATCGGAGTCCCCATGGGACGCAGCTGGGGCCGCCCTGCGCTCATTCTCTTCGTATCTTGGGCCCAGGCGGCCTTGGAGGACTTTCCTCCTTTGAGATTGGTGGGTGCCAGATGCCCCGGTGTAAGCCGACTCCCTCCCAGTGCAGGGAGCAGGACCCTCCTCCACCATTTTGGCCTTGCCGATTCTCTCCCTGTGCTGGCGAGCCTGTGCCGAGCTCGCCTCCTGCTCGGTGGGGAGTACACTGTAGTCCCCTCTGGTTTGGGTGCCCTGAGTGGGCCTGGTCTGCTCCCGGGTTTCGGCGGCTGGAGCTCGCCTGGGTACTAGGGCGAGCTCGTCCTGCTGTCGCTGCTGCAACCTTTGTAAGGTCGCGATGGTGCGTTGGAGCTCGTCAGGATTGCTGACCAGGTCCCTCAGAGCGGGGGCCAAGTCCTCCTGGGTCACCGCAACTCGCGGAGGTCGCGGAGCTGTGGTGCTCTTCTGGGGAGGTGGTTGTGAGGTCTCCACCACCTGGCGTGAGGTCTCCACCTCGGCCTGGTTTTGATCACCCCCTTTAGACCTTCCCGCAGCGGCGGAGGCCTGTCCCTTGGCGGCTCGAGTGTTAGCCATTTTTGGGTTTTGAAGGGGGTAGCTTGCTGCAGGTCGCCGAGATGGAGGGAGGTCGCTGGAGTGGTGGAGGTCGCCGGTGTGGTGGTTGTCCAGCTTAGGTGGAGCCGTGCAAGTTTTCGTCTAGCCTCGCGTGTTGACGAATTATCCGAGATTCGGTTTATTCGTGTGCACGCGCGCGTTTGAAAACTTGTTCCGGGCAGATCTAGTGAAATCCGAAAACTTGGGTTTTTGTCCGGAAACCTGGGTTCTTCGTCCAAGGGATGAAGATGTATGTGTATCTTCAAGTGTTCTTGGGTTTTATCAAGAACACCTTCAAATCTTCAAACCTTCAACCAAACCCTAACTTTTTCGTTCTTGAGATTTTTAATTTTTCAGGTTCGAGCGCCCTTCCTCTAGCGCCAAATTGTTGATAGAATTTACTAATCGATGTTTGTTTATGTGGCTTTACAACGAATTAATTCTACCAAACAATAATCTTATGATTTTATGTTCTTGGATATAATATGAGGAGGGAGAGTAGAGAGTTTAGAGAGAGAAATATTGTAATAGGCACTGTATTGATTTTCAGAATTGTGTGAATAGTACAAGAGAGGTCTTATTTATAGGTGTGTGAGTGTGAGACGGCACCTTACGAGCCTATGTGGATTCTGATGTTGACGAGGATTCCTTACCCTCGTCTTGGTCTCTCACACTGCTTCCTTTATCGTGCCTCGTCCTACTACTATGTCTTAGACTGGATGGGCCTCATTAAAAACCTCGCCGTAAACCACCCTTGTGGATAAACCGGACGGAGGGAAAAAGAGCGCACCATCGGGGTCCTATTTGACTAATAGGCGAGCTCGTCGGCGAGCTCGGAGATGGGCTACAGTGGTTTGGGCGAGCTCTGGGGCGAGCTCCAGTGCCTTGTGTGGCTTACGGACGTTATGCGATGATGGAACTCGACGAGGCCTTCCTGGGGCTACAAGGCGAGCTCTGGGCGAGCTCCAGGATGACAGAGATGACCCCCTTTTGGGCGAGCTACGCAGGTGAGTCATCTCCATGTGGGCGAGCTCCGCACCTTTAAGGATCTGGGTGGGTCCTGACGACCTGCCAAACCTTGGCGATTATTCATATACGAATGGTACTAGTTCGCCAGTCCAACAGTTTAATTTCGTCCTTACCCTAAAAACTTCTATAGCTTTTTTCTTTCCTTTGGTTGGAAAATGGCCGGAACCAGTAGGACAATTGGGTCTGAATGGAGTGGCGGTGGCGCCGCCTCTGTGCCGAGGATTTTTTTTAGCCTAGATTGCCAAGGAGAGAGTTCCTTGGTCTCCTTACTATGTCGGAAGGCTACCGGCCGGTTGATAATGATGGTTTTTTATGTTTTGGAACTGATCGACGGTGTCCACCCTTGGCAGAAATGGTGGCTAGCCCCTCCGTGAGTGGTGAAGGTGGCGATTCTCCTTCCGACAGCATAAAGGCCAATGGGAATAAACAAAGAGTGGTGCTTGATGATCTTCTAGCTAGTCGGCGATCTAGTTGTAGGGTAGATGATTTTCTTTGTAATCTACCTTTGAACGATATTGTAAATTATCTAATATTGTAATTGATTATTCATCTGAATAGAATATGATTGCTTGCATTTATTTTGTTCCACTTTGTAATCTTTTCCATTTTATAAACCAAAATTTAGCAAAATATTATCGCAGAAAGTAACGGCCCTCATTTTACCACTCCGTTGAATTACGGTCCAAAAAAAATAATATATATGTATATATATTTGGTAGTTTAACCACAATTTGACCATATAATTAGATCCCATTATATTTGATATTGCATTTTGTATCTTAGCTAGATCTCCGATTAATCAACCCATCTTTTATCAATTAACACACAGGCTATAATGGATTTAAAAAAATTCGAGCATCAATTAATAAATTAATGCAAAATAGAAACCCTAACTCTGAAATTGCAGTAGAAAATACAATTCTTGATTAGTAATTATACAAAAAACAAAACACATTCAGAAGTTACACAAGCCCGCAGGCCGGCTTTCCTCACCAGCCCAAATCCCATTGATCACTCATTATACACCACCAGTAGATCATAACACTCCCTTTGCCACCAAGTTCATCACCGCCTCTTATTCTTACTACCAACCAACAGAGACAAATAAAAGAGAGCCCTAAACAAGAACCCCCACGCTATGGTCACCCACAAGCACCCCACCTTGTTGAGTGCAGTCACCCCCTGCTGCTGCAGTATATCCGCCCCCGTTGTCACGCACGTCGTGCTCGTTATCTTCATCCCAAGCGAGTTGCTCAAGCTGTCCAGAAGCTTCGCCTTTAGCGAATTCGGCACCGCCCCCAACGGCGTGTTGTCGAATATCTGAATCCCCCGTATGAAGCACTTCACCGGGTCCTGGAACTCGTTCTGCAGCACCGCCTCGTAAGGATACTTCACCAGCGACAGGTAGTGGAACCATATCCAGTACGCAGGGATACGGTCCCTGTTGATGAAGAACCCGCTAAACAGCAGGAAGTAGGCCAGAATCGCTACCACTATAGTGTACCCCAGCATCACGTGCGGCACCACGCCCGATAGAAACGTCACGAACGAGCTTCCCGCCCAGAATGAGGCGAAGATGATGAGGAAGTAGAAGAGGAAGCTCCCGTCCAGCCCCACCGCCCAGAAGGTGATGGCGGCGAAGGCCAGGGAGAGGAACAGCAGCGACGGCAGGCAGACTAGCGCGTGGGATAACACGTAGGATGATCTTCGGTACGCGTTGTAGGCTGTTTCCCTCATGAAGATGTACCTTTCCTGGAGGAAAACGGGCAAGGCGTCGGCGCAGGTGTAGAACGTGGTGGACATGGCGAACGCGAAGAAGCCGAGGCGCTCCTGGACGCCTTTTGGGGAGTTGTCGAGCCGCCAGAACATGGTGGCCAGGATGAATCCGGTGACCATCACGGCGCCCAGTCGGACGCCGAAGAGCTCCGGCATGCGTCGGGAGTTTGTGAATGAACGGTTGGAGAGCACGGCCATTTCGGTCCAGAAAGGGTTCGCGAACGTCGGGACTAGTGCTGGTGTGGTGGCGCCGCCGTGTGTGGTGGCGGTTGCGCCGGAGACGAGCTTCCCGCGGGAAATGCTGGCGCTGATTGCTTCTTTTAGAGATATGTTCGAGCGGTTTGGGGATTCGGTGTAATTAGTACCTCTCTTTAGAGCTTGCCATGTCTTGTTGAATTCGACGAGGCTCTTAGTCCCGCCCGGCGAGCCCTCGAGTTCGCGGATCACGTCGAGCGCGAACTCGGTGCGATTATCGTTATCAGGAATCGGATGCTTGAAATCGGAGAAAAAGAGTGGGAGATTTGAAGGCGGGCCGCTGTAGACTGTTTGCCCACGCGATAGGAAGATCATGCGGTCCAAGAGCCCCAGGATGCGGTAACTCGGTTGATGAATCGACATGATGACGATGCTTCCGCTTTGTGCGATTCTCTGCAAAACCTTGACCACCATGTACGCGCTCGTCGAATCGAGGCCGGACGTAGGCTCATCGAGGAACAACAGGATCGGATCGTGGATGATGTCGATTCCGATCGACACTCGCCGCCGTTCTCCGCCGGAGACGCCGCGGTGGCCTTCGTCGCCGATTACTGTCTTGGCGGCGTTTCGAAGCCCTAATTGATCGATTAGGGCCTGGACGCGGAGTTTCTTCTTCGATTTGGAGAGTGTTCTGGGGAGTCGAAACTCGGCCGCGAACATTAGGGTTTCTTCGACTGTGAGCATAGGGAATAACAGATCGTCTTGCATTACATAGGCGGAAATCACCTTCAACAGCTTCGATTCCAACAGCTCGCCGTTCAAACTGACGGCGCCCTTAATGCTTCCCTTCGCCATCCGATTCGCCAGAGCATCGATCAGCGTTGATTTCCCGGAGCCGGAGGCGCCCATAACCGCCATGATCTCGCCTTCCCTCGCCTCGCCGGAGATGTCATCGAGAATCGTCTTCGACGACGAGAAAGCCGTTTCACCAGAATCGCCGCCACGGCGGCGGACGATACTGGGGAGAGAGAATTTGCGGCGGACTTTGACGCTGTAAGTGATGTTACTGAAGGTGAGAACGAAGGGGATTGACCGAGGGTCAACGCTGCTGGTGTCGCTAACATCGAGCACCCGGTGCACCGGCGTCTCGTCGCCGGTGACTTCCTTCCGAACGTCGCCGACGCACTTGAGGAGGTGGCCCAGCGTGGGGGAGGGGTCGGGGCTGGCCATCTCCAAGGCGGCAAACGGATCGGTGTCTCTCATACTGGAAGGGGAGGAGGAATTATTAGCAACCACTCTCGACATATCCCTGATTTAGTTCCAATGATGGGATTATAAAATCAGAGACAATTATAGATGAAATTAAAACCGATGCTGGTGAGAAGTAGGTAGGGAGTTACAGCGGAAGAAGAGTTGTGAGCAATTAACAAATATGAGAAGCCATTCGCATTTCTGTATAAGAAATGAGAGAATTCTTTGTTGACAATTTATCAGGTTTGAAAGTGAGGCTTATGAGAAGAGGGTGTGGATTTCCATTTTATGCATGAAATGGAGGGGGGTAGGGTGGGTAGGATCTTGGGTGTGATGGATTGAATTTCGTGGAGAATGGATAGATGTGAGAGGTGACCTACACCTCCTAATCTATTATTTGTACGTCAGTGTTTTCACCCTGGGGACACGTGGGGGCTGCTGATTTGGCGCCGCACAGCTGCGATTATATTTAGGTGTGGATGGTAATCTACTGTGCCTTGCCTACGGTTTCTTCTTATAGTATGTTAAGCTGATCATAAACAGTAGATCTTCTCTCCGAGTACTATTTTTGATTGGTTGAATTTTGGGTTTAGTATATTCGTGTGGATATCATCATGTCTTGACTCTACTTATATTATATTCTCCCTCCACAGGTTTTTTTTTTTTCAAAAAATTGGGCATTGGGAAGGTAAAATTAATTAATAAAATATAAAAAATGTACTTAATTGATTTTTGTGAGTGTAAATTTTTTTTTTTAAGATAAAAAAAAAGAGTTTGACATTCCAAAATAAAAATAATGGAAAAAAAAGTTGGGATGGGGAGTATACCATTAGAATAATAATTTTTTCGGGGAATTTTTGGTTGTAATATAACATTTATGGCTTTTTTATTCAAATATTGCAAAAAAAAAAAACCATTTACTAATGTATGGTGAATTTTTGAGGAATTTGTATTATAAGCAAGAGCGTCACCTCAAACGGCACCCTTAAAGAAGACGCTACCACAAACGGCGCCCTTTGACTGGCGGCTAGGACCCACTGAAGGGCGCCATCTCCACTGGCGCCCTCAGTATGAAACCTTTTTTTCAACCACCCTCCTCCGACAGAACACAACACACTCCATGCCATCATCATCACAACACACCCCATGTCATCATCATCATATTAACATATATATACATTAACATTAAAAAAACGTTTACATATATATACATTAACATATATATAAAAAATAATTAATAATTATAAAACGTTTCGAATATGTCTGAGTAATAATTTTATTATGTGATTTATTATTTAGGTAAATATAATGCTATGTAGGTATTGATGTTAAATTTATTTATGGGGGTGATGAAGAAGAAGTCGTTAGAGAGGCATGTTTTCTCCTGGAATTTTGGCAACGGTTGAGAATTTATTTTGCCATTTCAAATTATGGAATTAATTAATTGTAATTATGTGGTTTTTTAAAGAATATATATAAAAAATTTAACATATGTAGAAAATATTAATATATATATATATATATATATATATATATGTATGCACAAAAAAAAATATGTAGAAAGAAAGGGTCAACTGAAGAAAGGGGTTGGTTTCAAAATAAAAAATAAAAAAATAGATAAATGAAAGAGATTGGTTTCGTAATTCACATATATATTATGGCTTCAAAAAATATATACGTAAAATTCCTGACAGATAATAGTTTTTGTTTCAAAAATATATATGTAAAATTTATTTGTAAGTGATTTTTATAAATGACTCGGATTATAAGATAGTCGGTTAATAATTAATTCTACAAAACATTGTAGTTAACTTTTTAGAGTATTTCTTAATATTTAAATTATTTTAAAAAAATTAATTTTCCTTAATTCCTAAAAATAGCACCACTTTGTTTGAAATATTAACTTCCTCTAATAAAATACAATTAATTCAAAATGTTTGATTTATCAATACTTGGTCAAATTTTCTATATTTTTTAAATAACCACATAATTACAATTAATCACCATATATTGATAATCAAATTATTACTCAAACATATTCGAAACGTTTTATAATTATTAATTATTATTTTTATATATATGTTAATGTATATATATGTAAATGTTTTTTTAATGTTAATGTATATATATGTTAATGTGATGATGATGACATGGGGTGTGTTGTGTTCCGTTGGAGGAGGGTGGTTGAAAAAAAGGTTTCATACAGGGGCGGATCCAGGAATTAAGAGTATGGGTGGCATACCGTACCGTACCGTACCATACCGTACCGTCCATACCGTATACCGTACCGAAATTTTCGGTATACCGAAATTTGGGTATACTAAAAATGCATACCGCATACCGTATCGAAAATTTCGGTATACCGTACCGTACCGATATTTCGATATATACCGATCTATACAAAAATATCGATCCATACCGAAATACCGACTACGTCGGTATACCGTCTATACCGGTATATACCGCCATACCGGTTCATACCGAAATAATTAAAGTATAATTTTAATTAAATAAAAATAAATTTAATATTAAATTACCAAAATGGTATATACCGGTATACCGAGAAATCGAAATATTTTCGGTATACCGAAAATAATCGGCATACCGGAATATTTTCGGTATAGCGGTTTATACCGAAAATATTTTGGTATTTCGGTATATACCGGTATACCGAAAATTTTAAAATTCTATACCGATACCGTACCGAAAATATCGGTATGGTATCATACCGTACCAAAATTTTCGGGGTATACCAAAATTTTTGATAAATTCGATATTTTTCGGTATGATAAGTACGGTATACCGGTATTTTCGGCATTTGCTCCACCCCTAATTAAGAGTGGGGTGGGCTAGAAGATAAATATTTCGCGGCATGTTAATACATAAAAGATATTTTCAATTTTCACTTAAGTTGTGTCCCAGAAGACTTTTAAACATACAATTCGTTAATACTTGAGTTTATATCTATATTTTAACATGCATGCGAAGGTCTCATATGTAACAACCATTCAACATTTGAGACTATTATACTTAAAAGTACGAAAAAATTACACTGAAAAATATTTTATTTTTAGTGTAAACTTTAATGTATAATCAATTCATACTTTTCAGGATAATTAATTCATATTTTTCAGTATAAACGATCTCAACTGTTGAGTGAGTGAACCGTGCACCAGGTGCAAATGAGACTTATTCTAACAAACAAAATCCCTCTAAAAATAAAGCATCAAATTAATAAAAAAAATAGTAAGATGTCATACTTTATTTGTCCCAATTTTGTTTTCCCATTTACTATTCATCTCTCTATGAACATCTTTAAATTAAATCTTATTCCACTCATAATACAAATAAAATATATTCCTTATGTCTTTCTAATCTACATTGATTAATATCATCTCATTGAATAATTATTTTGTTGATTTAAAATTACAAATCAATTTTCATATTAAATTTTGAGAAAATAATGTTTGTATTTAACTCTTCAAAGACATTAATCAATTCCAAAGGTTTTAAAATTTATTTCACGTAATTAATTTGTTATTTTTACAAAATATTATTTTAATTTTTTATCACAATATATAACAAATAAAAAATAAACGACTCACATATTCATCATAAGAAAATGATTTTTTAAAGAAACGAGATATATATATATACTAATATTCAGTAAATTAGATAAAACGAAAACAATACTAAATAAAATTTTAATATTATATTAGGATAGTAACGGCTGCACAGATTAGTGAGAAATGAAAAACAAAATGCGCCACACGTGCTTTATTTTGGATAGACTTCTATATATTAAAAAATTAATTAAAAATAGATATTGTAATTTATGTGGGCCAAGTGTAAAATAATGAGATTTGTATCCATACATAGTGGACTTTTGGTTTCATACTAAGGGAGCCAGTGGAGATGGAACCCTTCAGTGGGTCTCAGCCGCCAGTCAAAGGGTGCCGTTTGTGGTGGCACCCTTCTTTAAAGGCGCCGTTTAAAGTGGCGTTTTTGCTTATAAATCAAATACATAAAAAAACTCACCATATATTGGTAAACGAATTTTTTATTTGCAATATTTGAATAAAAAAGCCTAACATTTATACAATATGATATAATTATTGATATAGCAAAATATATTTATTTATATAATAATATATATTTACTTATAATATAGTGTAAAATATGTATGATATTAGTGAGTATAATTAATGGGATTAGTAAGTATATCTCATATGTATAAATTTCATACTATGAAACTATTATTACTCAAAATTGTCATTTTAGTAAAATTAACAAGATTTTTGTATGAACCAAATACACTAGTAATTTAAATTTTATTTTAAAATAATATTTAACAACTGTTTTTCAACCTCCAACTACAAATGTTCAATTAAAATCAAGATTGAAAATATCAGTATCGATGAAAATACAGAAGTCTTAAATTTGTGAAAATATCGTTGAATATAGTGATAATATTAAAAATCGATATTGGTAAATTATAAAAATATAGAAATTCAAGAACAAACATTTAATACATCAATTTAACAAAAGAATTTGAATTAATTTTATATTTGTGATAAATTTATATATATACACTATTTTTTAAATTCATCAACATTTTCTTGATATTTTATAATATTTAATTTAATTTATGAAAAATAAGTGATATTAATATTGCAGATCGATATTTATCGATTTTTTAATTATTTTATAAATATTATAAAAATATTATTTCTACTCAACATCAATATTAGTAACTACAAAAAAAAAATATCGTGAATATATTAGAGAAATATCGAGATATTTTCATTCGTAATTAAAACAATTGATATGATACAACAGGTACAATTCTAAATTAAAAAGACATCACAAAAGAGAACAGAAAAGTAATTTCATGCATAAATAATCTTATCGCTATAAGTTAAGGCTAAAAAAAGTAGAAAAGCAACAAATGTTAAAAAAAATTAAAAAGAAGAAATGCTCAATTAATTAATCTGTAAGTTATCCCCTCTTGTTAAATTTTACTTAAAAAATTATATATTTAAGTTACACTTGCACATTATGTTTGATGTACAAGAAACTTGTCTATAAAATTACTTTTAATACCAAAAAACTGTTCTTTTTAGATAAAATAATATTACTTCAAATTATACACGACTTCTATGGTGATAAATATCCACATCTTACAGTCATTGAATTTAGGTTCCTGCAAGATCATTCCAAAAAAACTTTGTTGTATTATATATTGTTAATAATATAATGAACTAATTAATACTCAATTTTAGTTTACATTATAATTTTAAAAATGAAAATAAAAAAATATACGCAAATTCTAGTATGCACACGTGTGCATACTATGCACCTTGATTTTACTTTAATTTTGAATATAATTTGATATTTCCAGAAGCACACAGTACACGCCGCACTGTGTGTTTTTTGGTATAACAAGTTGTTCTTGGGGTGTTGCAAAGATTTGTTCTTGGGGTATTAAATAGTTGTTCTTGAGGTATAACTAAAATGTTCTTCGTGTATTAATAATTACTCTTGGGGTATTGATAATGAAAAACCTTATAACAGCTATCAACTTAAACAAATTAATTACTCTAGGATGGGACTAAATGTAATTTAATTTCTAATACCTTAACATGCAATATGTTAATATTGCAGATGTTTTGAGCATAGAGTTGATTTATGAACGTCTTGATCTCATGCAAATGGACATGTTATTGTATATTATGATGCCTGTGAGCGCTGCTGATCTTTATGTATATCAATGTATACAAAAGCTTATTTTATTCCTTGTGAAGCATTCATTATCTTAATTGACAAATTAATTACTTTGATATCTAACATGTAGCATAGAAAATCATTTCATTAGAGCCACTGGGGCAAGAAAGAAAATATACAAGTATTTTAATTTTAACTTTTAACTGGGTTATGAAATTAATACCAAAAAAAAATAAGGATGCCAATAAAGTTCACGAAAGGCAGGAATAACAAGTTGTTTTTGGGTATGGAAAAGAATTGTTCTTAGGCTATTAAGGAGTTGTTCTTGATGTATAACTAAGTTGTTCTTCAGGTATTCCAATTTGTTCTTGGGGTATTAAAAAGTTATTCTTGGGGTATAACTAAGTTGTTCTTCGGGTATAACTAAAATGTTCTTCGGGTATTAATAATTACTCTTGGGGTATTGATAATGAGAAACCTTATAACAGCTACCAACTTAAATAGATTAATTACTCTAGGATGGGATGTGACTAAGGGTAATTTAATTTCTAATACCTTAACATGCAATATGTTAATATTGCAGATGTTTTGAGCATAGAGTTGATTTATGAACATCTTGATTTCATGCAAATGGACATGTTATTGTATATTATGATGCCTGTGAGTGCTGTTGATCTTTATGTATATCAATGTATACAGAAGCTTATTTTCTTCCTTGTGAAGCATTCATTATCTTAATTGACAAATTAATTACTTTGATATCTAACATGTAGCATAGAAAATTACTTTGATATCTAACCGATGAATTCTTGAGATCATCAAATTTCCAGAAAGTCATGGCCATCAGGTTTATAAATGAATAATTAGTAAATGAGTGATACTCAAATAGCAAGTTATAATACCCGAAGAACAATTCAGGAATACCTGAAGAACAATTCAAGAATACCTGAAGAACAATTCAGGAATACCTGAAGAATAATTGAGCAATACCCCATTCAATATTCAACAATACCCAAAAATAACTCACCATATACCCCAAGAATAAATTTGTAATACCTGAAGAACAATTCAAGAATACCTGAAGAACAATTGAACAATACCCCATTCAATATTCAACAATACCCAAAAATAATTCACCATATACCCCAAGAATAAATTTGTAATACTCGAAGAACAAGTTAATTATATATAAAGAATAATTTATAATACTCAAAAATAATTTATAAATAAATAAATAAGAAATACTAGGGATGAGGCTTTATGCTCTTCTTGATTTTGAATCTGTCAATGTCTTAAATTTGAAATTTTAATAAGATGCTCATATTACGACTTGTTCTCAATTCTGTTACTATTTTAGAATTTAAATTATGCATTATAAGGCTATTGATTTTTCTAATATCCTTTCTCCTTATCTATTTTCACTCGTTTATTGGTAGTTAGTTATTGATTATTATTATTGGTAGTTTAGTGGTAAGTTGGGCGTTTGCGGCAAAGTGATCAAAATCGAGATTGGCAGCGTTAAAATTGTATTGGAAATAGTTAAAATTGAGAGGTGCATGCCATGCACCCCGATGCACGGCAGAACAACTCAAAAATATAATGTAAAAATATATTTAAATTGTGCACGTGGTGCATGAAAATTTACTTGTCAAAAAATTTAATATTAATGAAAATGGATCCTTTGCTGGGCAATAAAACCAGCAAATGGTGATGGGTAGTAAAACTGTGACATATTATTAAAAAAAAATTGACCAAGTCATTTTTTTGTTACCGTGATAATAAGCTAAAAAGGAGGAAATAGTTTAACCATACGTCACCGTTTTAGTACCCAACACAATTTGTTGGTTTCGTTGCCCAACAGAGGATCCATATCCAATATTAACCTATGTTTTAAAAAGCGGAAGCGGACGTTGAACCGGACACCTTAGAAATTTTGGTCGAACCGGGTTCGATCGGTCGGACCGTTAATAAAGCGGTTTGAGCCGATATGATGTCATAATTATATAAATATATATTTAATATTAAAATAAATCTACCAATTTTTTTTTTAATTAATGAGAAAGTTGGGCCAAAAAGAACTGAATTAATAAATAAATGAGAAAGTTGGGCCCAAATTTCATTAATGGCCCATGAGACCTATATCTAAACCTAAAATTTCAGAAACCCACTTATCCACATTGTAGTCTTGTTCTCTTCCTCCACGGGATTTTCAGCGGCTCTGCCTCCCATCTATTATACTCTTGTAGTCTTGTTCTCTTCTTCCACGATTTTTAACGGCGCTGCCTCCTCCACCTCAACCACCGCCTCCCATCTATTATACTCTTGTAGTCATGTTCTCTTCTTCCACGATTTTCAGCGGCCAGGCATCGCTGGAGGAAACGCGCCGCCGCTGCTGGAGAAAACGTGCCGCCGCCGCAGCCGGAGGGAACGCAGCCGCCACCGCCACCGCCGCTACTGGAGGGAACGCAGCCGCTACCTCCACCGCGAAACAGTCCTTCAAACTTTTTTTAAAACTTAAGTCCCAGCCTCGAACCGAGGCCGGTTCGACCCGTTTATTTCCGTTTTTGACCGGTTCTCGAGTGGCTCATTAGTTGGGCGGTCCAACGCTTTAGAGCCTTACGTTGCTTATCCCGGTTTGTGGTTCGACCGGTTCGACCAGTCCGACCGGTCGGTCGGACCGGATTTTTAAAACATAGATATTAACTAGTAATATAGTTAGGCCTCGTTTGGTAGGAGAGATGTGAAAAGAGGGTGAGAAAAGAAAAATGTGGGTCCCTCAAGATAAGGTGAGAAAATGTATTTTACATGATGTTTGGTAGAATGTATTATAAATACTATGTATTGTAATATTTTGTTTGATAGATAGTTATAAAACATAAAAAAGGGACACATTCAACAAACTAAAACCATTAAAATTGCCTAAAATCTGGAACCACCATATCCACGTTTAGGAGAGAAACTATTTAAAAACCCATTGATTCATCCATTAATTTCATTAATTCATCCATTGATTCATCCATTAATTCCATTAATTCATCCATTAAACCATACAAGGACAACATGATGCTTGATAATGCGATAAATCGATGGAGAATACGCAGATTGCTTTGGATGTGGCAGAACAAGGCAACCTTTACTCACAATAATGAGGTGTTAAAAGAGAAGGACGAGCAATCGGCTGAGAATAAGCCATAGATTCCGGCGACGTAGCTTTTCGCTATAGATTCCTGCGAAATAGCTTTTTCACCATAGATTCCGGCGAAGTAGCTTTTTTACCATAGATTCCGGTGAAATAGCTTTTAGGTGTGCTTCGGCGGAGAAAAGACTTCTGGATTTTTCTCTCCTTCTCCTCTTTCTGGCGATGAACGAATTCGGTTGTGGGTTTGCAGAGGATGGTGGATTTCTGGCGAGAGATACATAACCTTCTTTTGTCCCTGTTTTTCCAGCAAAGATATCGACCAAGGCTTGGGACTGGAACCGTCAATCTGGCATTGAACGGGACTGTTGGCGGCTGAGTTGATAAATACTGTTATGTTTAGAAAATATAATCTTAACAAAATGGTCCGATATGATTTCTGGGGACGCGCATTGAAATTGTATAGAACAGCAGCGAAGAAGGCCTTACCGTGAAAAGGGGCGGTCATCCAACAAAATATTTATGATGTTTGGTATCTGTGAAAATATCAGATACCTTTTTTTTCATACCCTTTTCTCACTTACCAAACGAGGCCTTAAGAGAAAAATCACAAAAGTGACGAAAATGGATCCTCTGTTGGGTAATAAAACCAGCAAATGGTGTTGGACTTTTGGGTACTAAAACGGTGCCGTATATTTTCTATTTCTATTTTGCCCCCACTTTATAAAACACTCTTTTTTGTCCTTTTTGGATTTGAAACGGCTTAAATACTCTTCAATCCTAAAATTTAAAATTGGACAACAAAAGAAATACTCCCTCCGTCCCACTATAAGTTGCTCATTTTACCATTTTCGTTCGTTCCACCATATATTGTTCATTTGCTTTTTTATTTTTTTAGAAAACCTACTATTCATTTCTTTATTATTATTTTTAATACTTTTTACACTATTCCTATTCTTTTTTTATTTTTCTCCATCACATAACATGTACTATATCAATATTTTTATACCTTCTTTAATATTAATGTTAAAAAATAGTGAGAAAAGGGGACAAGGGAGTAACCATGATTCCAAACATACCAATTTTCATTACAGCTTTTAATTGATCCCAAGCATACAACTTTTATTACAACTTAAATCCCCCAAATATCTCAAAACCTATATTTTCAACATTTTCAATTGAGTGGAACAACGCAGCTTTCTCAATTGTCAGCAGGGCGGACACAAAAATTTTATCCAACCAAGGTATAAATTTGAAAATTTTGTATATTCTCTATACATATTATAAGGCATCATTTAGTTCGTTAGATAAGTTAAGATAAATTAAATTATCTTATCTAATTTGATGTTTGGTTTAATGGACAAAAGCTCAAGATTAATTAAAAGCCCAAAACTAAAATTCAATTATCTTATGAATGGAAGATAATATTATCTTAGGGAAGAGGTATGATAATAATCCATGGTGTTTATCTTTACTAAAATACTCCTCTTATATTGAAAAGGAGAATCATAATTCACTTTATTTTTGTTTATGATATAGATGGCAAAATTGTCAATTGTATATCTTTTATTATTATTCTTGCAATCCAAACATTAATCCATCAATCCAAATATACTATTTAACTCACAAATAACAATCTCTATATTATAATCTTGCCTAATCTATCCTGAGTTATCTATCTTATCCATTGAACCAAATGAGCCCTAAGAATGCTAAAATAATTTTACAGGTCATTATAAACCAATACTTTATTAAAATTTAATTTTATATGTAATGAATATAATAACATTGAAATTCATCATTTTTTAAAGATAAAATATGAAATGGACTCAGCATGAGTTTTCATAGCCAGAAGTCTTATGAAACAAGGATCATATAAAGATTTAAAAAAAAAAATCTTAAATAATTTAGAAGTTTTTTTATTAAATAACTTAGAAGTCTTTAGAAACAAAAATTAATAATTTAGAGGACCTTTTACTACATTATGCCATTAGAAAATAATTAATTTAATGGAAGAATTTCATATTAGGGCCCAAATTTTAAGGAGGTCTCAATTTAAGACTTTAATTTTGAAGTGTCTCAAATTAAGATCTACATATTAATTTTTTCTCAATATAAGATCTAATTTTATTATATTTGTCTCAATTCAAGTCCCGATCCATTTATCTTTATTTCAATTTAATTTTTTTATAAAAAAACTCAAAGCATAACAATATTTATTTCGAATTAAGATTTAAAATAAAAAATAAAAAAATAATTATATTTAATATTCATATTTGACGTAATTAATTTTTTTCAATTCATCGTTCAACATGAAAAAAATAAATTTTAAAGCATGTTTAATACTTGCATAAAAATTTATTTATTTATTTTTAGTTTGATATATTATACCTAAAAAATAATTAAATACAAAAAAAATATGTTTGATATATTATAATTGAAAAATTAATTAAATACAAAATAATTATTATGTTAGTGAAGCTTTAAAAAAATAAAGATAAATGGATCGGACCTTGAATAGAGACAAAGATAATAAAATTATATCTTAAATTGAGAAAAAATCAAAATGTAAATCCGAATTTGAGACACTTCAAAATTAAAGTCTTAAATTGAGACTTACCTTAAAATTTGGGTCCTAATATGAAATTCTTCCTAAATTTAATTATAATATCTAAATTTTAATAATATATATTGATTATTGAACTTGTTAGTGTTGATACAATTTACTAATCGATGTTTGTTTATGTGGCTTTACGACGGATTGATTCTATCAAACAATAATCTTATGATTTTATGTTCTTGGGGAGGGAGAATAGAGAATTTAGAGAGAGAAATATTGTAATGGGGATTCTATTGATTGTGTCCGAATTGTTACAAGAGAGGTCTTATTTATAGGTGTGTGAGTGTGAGACGGCACCTTACGAGCCTATATGGCTTCCGGTGCCGACGAGGGTTCCTTACCCTCGTCTTGATCTCCCATACTGCTTCCCCTATCACGCCTCGTCCTACTACTATGCCTTAGACTAGATGGGCCTCATTAAAAACCTCGTTGTAAACCACCCTTGTGGATAAACCGGACGGAGGGAAAAAGAGCGCGCCATCGGGGTCCTATTGAGTAACAGGCGAGCTCAGAGGTGGGCTTAGGTGGTATGGGCGAGCTCTGGGGCGAGCTCTAACACCTTGTACGATGATGAACCTCGGCGAGGTCTTCACGAGGATATGGGGTGAGTTCGGCGACCTCCTGACCTCTCTGATTCACCTCGAGTGGCTCGCCCATCAACAATTACCCCCCAGCTCGCCTTCATCATGGCTCATGGCATGTGTGGGCGAGCTGGCACATGACTCTCGGGCGAGCTCTTGTTAGACGGTCCCTCGAGCTGACGTGGTGGAATTCGAGGCGTCGCACACGTCTCCCTGAGTGTCGTTTCCCGCGCCCATAATAATAACTTTTCAAATTCTTTGCACATTGGTCCCTGGTCTCCCTGGATATTACACCTCGCCTCGGCTCCTATAAATAGGTAAAAACGAGAAAATTCCTCACTTTGCATCTTCACTTCTCAGAGCACATTTCTGGCGATCGTTTCTCTGCTTCAGACGCGTCTCCGAACATCTCCCAAGGTAGAAATCTGGATTTCTCTCCTTTTCTTTCTTGTTTCTTATTTCCGGACGTCTACATTATGTCTGAGAACTCTTCAAGTCGTACCCCTCCGAATCGTAATTTGGGCAAAGAACAAATGACCGATGACCTTCCAAACCCCCGAGCGGCACCTGTGGTCATCTCCTCGAGCTCTGGGGCGAGCTCGGAAACCTTCCCAGACAGTAGCGAGCTCTTGGGGTCAGTTCGTTCTGACTCAAGCGAGCAGGCTACTAGCTCCGGTGAGGAATCCCCCCTCTGCGAACTCTGGGATTACTCAGAGCGAGCTCACGGAGGAGCCACGACCCCCGTTGAAGAGGAGGCCGCCGAGACTGAGACCCGGGAGGAGGTCACCGAGGTCGGGGCTGACGACATTGCTGGCGAACTGGCCCGTGAGGTCGACGAAGAGGTCGGCGAGGGTATGGAGACGGAGGTCACTTATGAATACCTCCGTTTCATTGACTTCCCCTTTCCCAGGCTCCCGGAACATCAAGTCTCCACCGAGGTCGTGGACGAGTTCGACTGGAGCGAGTATGTGAGAACCCACGGGGCGAGCTTCCCCTTACCTCGGCGAGCTCCGATTCGAAAGGCCGCTGGTAAGTCCGACCTCAAGGCCAACGGGGTAGAAAGCATCATGAGCGAGTTCGCACTCCCGGATATTCGGAGGCGGTTCCGCATCCCGCTGGACATTTTTATGTATCCCGCTGAGGAGAAAGAGCGAGCCGACCTCCCCCCCAGCCGGGCTCACAGCCATGAACTATCACACCCTGAAGGCCGGGCTCACCCTTCCCCTTCACCCCATTATCGGGCAGTTCTTGGCGAACACGGGCCTCACCATTACACAACTCACTCCGAACGCATGGAGCAATTTACTGGCAGCTCTAACCGTCTTCGGCCTCGAGGGCTATGAAAATCGGCTAAGTACGGCGGAGATCAACGAACTCTTTATCGTGATCAGACAAGTGAGGGAGGGGAAGGGATATTACTCTTTCCAGGCCCGCCCGGGGGTCAAATTTTTAGGCGACTTCCCCAACAAAATCCGGGACTGGAAGGAGCAGTTCTTCTTTATCGGGGGGATTGGCGAGCTTCTAATGGCCACGGAGGGCGTATCCCTACCCCCGAGACCTACGGGGAAGCGAGCTGTAGGTGGTGTACCTTAGTGTGTGTGCGTCGGATTAGATTACTGATCTAATATATCTTTTTGCAGGTTTGAAGCATCACAAGTCGAGCCGTGGGAAGCCGGAGGTTTCGATTGGCTTTGAGTTCGTGCGGACAGTGTGTTGTCTGCGAGAAAAGAAAGATCGCGAGATCGAACACCTGTGCCAACACCACTGCCGCAGACTCGCCGGTCTCATCACTTCGCCACACCACCTCGCCGCTCAAGGTTTTGAGCTTTTTCATTATGAATTTTCCACAGTTCGCTGTCTCATATGTCGAGGTCGCCGGATTTACATGATCAGTTGTGCAGGTGCAGGTCCAGTTGCCGAGCTCCCGCCCATCGAAGTTCCCGAAGCCTACCATTTTCTAGCTCGGCAGCTAAAAATGGGTAAGCCTCGCCCGGGGAGGGAAGGCATCCCCTCGGGGGCGGTCCTTGATGCCACAAAGAAGCTCGAGCTCGCCAAAGCCGTCGAAAAGGCTGGGGGCTCGGGCTCTCAGAAGACCTCGGCGCCTCCCCAAACAAAAGAGAAGGTCGCCGTCACCAAGAAGGGGGCGGGCCGAGGTTCGGACCTTGAACGGGGTACCCAACCCCCTCCGCCCCAGCAGACGAGGGCGAAGAAGAGGCTCGCCCCGCCAAACGAGTTAGGGCCGAAGGCGGCTCCGGACCAACCCCAGCAGGGTCAGGGCGAGCTCTCGCTGTTCAATCTTCTCAGGCGCCCCCAACTCCTCAGAGTGCGCCCTCGCCACCTCCTTATGGGGTCCCTATTCGGGATGATACCCTGCTCGGGCTCAACCCCGATAGGTTTGGGTAAGTGGGCGACCTCTTTTGAAGTTGGAAGCCTTTGTAATTTTCATGACTTTTGCTAACTGATCCGAGTATGTGCAGGTACACTCCCACCGAGCTCCCGCAACGACCCGAGTCTCTCCACATTGTCGAGCGGTGCAGGGCCCTGAGCTCGTCAAGGGATCTCCCTGAGGGGGCGGCTCGCCGGGTTTTTACTGAGGCCCCCAAGTATCTCTCCGCCTCGGAGCTCGGCATGATCGAGAGGCAAAAACCCGCCGACAAGGCGAGGTTGGCGATGCACTACGCCTGTGCAGCGATGGCGGCGGCCTAGCTCGTCAGCGATGATATCGCCGCCTCTGATAGAGCTCGCCATGATATAAAGAAGTCGCTCACTAAGGTGGGCGACGAGCGGAAGAAGACCCTGGAGGAGCTCGCGAGGGCGGAGACCAAGGCGAAGGCCTCACTGGAGGCGGAGCGGCTTGCTATAAAAAAATCAGAAAAACTTCAAGCCGACCTCCGCCAACAACAGGCCGAGCTGGAGGAAACCCACCGGACACTCGCCACTCGGGAAGAGGAGCTCGCCCTGACTCGGGTTGAGGTAGGGCTCCTTTGTGATCAGAGTCGAGGGAACTCAGAGGAGTGCCGGAAGTTGCGGGAGGAGGTTGCTGCTAAGGCTCTGGAGATCGCCGAGCTCAAGAGCCGTTCTGACACCGCCATCACTCCTGAGGCACTCGAGCTCGCTGAGGTGGTCGCCACTGACAAGGGTTTCGTGTTGTGCTTCGCCGAGGTTATCCGCTCCTTCCAATGGGCGCGGATCAATAATGATAGTGAGTGGGAAGCCCTTGTCAGTGAGTTTGAAGACTGCCTGGAGAAGTCCTCGATCCCCCCCGGCACGGAGCTGAACATTGGTGACCTCGCGGGTTACGGGATCAATCTTGACGCTGCTCGTCAGAAGTTCAACATTATTCAGACGAAGCAGGTCTTGGCTGCCGATCTCGCCCAAGAGGCTGAAGGTGTCGAGGGGGATGCTGGAGGCGAGGCCCCTCCGACAATGGAGCAGATGCAGGAGGTCTGCGGGGACGCGATGATCAACTTGAGCGACCTCGGCGCTGGCGGACTCTCGCGGAGCATCACTTCGGATGTTGAAACTGCACCTCCCATCAGCCAGGTCACCCCTGCTCAAAAGGTCGCCGACCCCGAGGCCTAGGTTTGCTTTACTGTTGCTTTCCTAGTTTAGTTTTTTATTTTCCGAGTTATGATAGGTCGCCGGGTTCCGGAGCTCGCCCAGAAGGAGCTCCATTTTTGTAGTTCTTGATTTTTGTTCAAGTAGATTTAGCTCACCGGGCACGTGCAGCTCGCCCAGAAGGAGCTTTTTGTAGTTCAAAGATGGCCAGCTGGTCGGCCTTTGTGGCCAACACAACTACTCATACTTAGGATTTTTTCAAGTATATTTTTGGCTTGAAAATCTCTTAAGTATCTTTTGAATATAAGCCGAGCATTTTTTGTCCAACTCTTTTCCTTTATGTATTTGCGCCTTTACGTTATAATTTCCTAAATAGCTCATTTTTGTTTATTTTTCTGGTACATAATTGTTCGTCTTATTCTACTTTGAGAAGCGAATCATTCGTTTTACGTCACTTACGATTACGAATTGTACCTCTGTTTTGAGAGTGCGTATTCTTCATCTTACGCCACTTAGAGCCGCGAATCGTTCGTCTTAGACCACTTAGGGCGGCGAACTGCACTTCAATTGATTCACGTTGGGCTATTGGGTTTCATGAACCTTGCCTTAGACGTTTTTTCGTCCTTTTCGCGAATTTTTCTAACTTATGGCAGTAGGTGCTTAGCAACCCTTTAAGGAGGGTACCTTCGCGACCTTGGGCACTTTGGCCTTTGCCTTCGAGCTATTTAATTACAACGTTTGGGACCTTGGTCCTTGCGCATTGCGGATTTTTGAGCATGTGGGCGAGCTGGGTTTGGTGAGCTCCCTGCAGCAGTGGGCGACCTGGTGCAGCTCGTCTGGTTGGAGAGCTGCACAGGTCCAAACACTTGGGGAATTTTTCTGGATTTTTTCTGACTTTTCATAGCGGTGTAATTTACATCGGTTGCCATCGACATTTCTAATGCAAACCTTCGACTAGTCTATTACAGGATTCTAGTCTATTGGTAGAACTTTTTTAGATGTGCCGAGCTCCAGGTGTATGACGAAGCTTTGCCTTCTGCGTCTTCTAGATCATAGGTACCGTTTGGCCAGGCTGCGGTGACCTGGAATGGTCCTTCCCAGTTTGAACCGAATACACCTGGTGGGGCCATCAATTTCTTTTTTAACACCAGGTCTCCGACCTTGAACTTTCGGTCTCGGACCTGAGAGTTGTAATATTTTTCCGCTCTACGCTTGTAGGTGGCGTTCTTCATTTCTGACGAAGCTCTGGTCTCTTCGATCAGATCCTTCTCTACTGCCAGGGCTTCATCATTCTTTTTCTCATCATATCCCACCACCTTCCAAGTCTTGTTCTGGACTTCAACCGGGACTACGGCTTCGGTCCCGAAGGCTAGGGCAAACGGGGTCTCCCCGGTGCTGGCCCTATAGGAAGTCCTATAAGACCATAGGACCTCAGGGATTCGCCAATGTGTTGGTCAAACATTTTGTTCACCAATCTTTGGTAGGTGGCTCCGACGTTGATGAGTCCGAACGGCATCCTTTCCCAGCAATACATGTTCTTGTTGGTGTAGAACGCCGTGTGTTCCTGGTCGTCTGGGTGTAGAGCTATCTGGTGATAGCCCACGAAAGCATCCATGAATGTCATCATCTCATGGCCTGCGGTGCTATCCACCAGCTGATCGATGTGAGGCAGTGGGAAGTTATCCTTCGGGCATGCTTTGTTCAGGTCCATGAAGTCGATGCAGAGTCTCCACGTCCCATTGTGTTTCTTCACCAGGACGGGGTTTGCAACCCACTGCGGACACAAAACCTCCTTGATGAGCTTGTTGTCTAACAACTTCTCCACCTCAACTGTTAGAGCTGCGTACTTGTCTGGTCCATACTTCCTCCACTTTTGGCGTACGGGTCTCCTCGTCGGATCTATGTTAAGTCTGTGGCAAGCATGTTCCAACGGGATCCCCATCATGTCTTCGTGGGACCAGGCAAACACGTCTAGGTTGGTCATTAAGAACAGCTCCATCCTCAACCGGTACGGTTCAGGTAACTTAGAACCGATGAAAAGTTCTAAATCCCTTTCCGGGTCCACCGGGAGTGCCATCAACTCTTCCATGGGGGTGGCTTTTCTCTTTTGACTTTTCCACCTCGGGTCGCTGATGAACTCGTCCCACTCCTCTTGTGACATCTGCGCAGGCTCGTAGCCTATGCGCGGTTCGAGGTCATCGGGTTTGCTTTCAGCTTGGGCGAGCTCGTCAGCTGTGAGCACCTCCGGTGGTCTATCAACTTGTGATGGTGTGGTGACTTGGGGAGTTGGGTCAACGTCCATTGGTGTTGGTTCTTGACCTCCCGCAGGTCTCCCATCTTGGGCTTCATCAACCACCTCCATGGGAGCAGGTTGTTGCTCTTGTGCAGGTACTGATCCCTGCGCAGGTCTCAACACTTGGGTTTCTTCCCAGTCTTCCATTGGTGTCGGTTGTGTGTCTTGCATAGGTCCAGTACCTTGATTGATTTCTGACAAATCGCCTACCTCCATCATCTCAGTTTCGACCGAGATGACGTCTAGGATGTTTGGCTCGTTTGCAGGAATCTGCACGTCCTCCTCAAGAACTTAGACTCGTGTCACCGCTTTTTTGACCTGACCATCTTTCATTTGGAGTAGACACTCTCGGGCCTTCTTCTGGTCACCTTTTATAGTTCCGGCACCTTTTGGAGTTGGGAATTTTAAACAGTAGTAGTAGGTCGAACAAGCCACTTTGAATTCATTAATAAACGGACGACCAAGGAACCCGTTGTAGGAGGACTGCTGGTCGACAACTAGGAAATCTATGAGCCTAGTCAGTCTCCTTTCGGGATCCTCGGCCGATACAAGCTGGACGCTCAACTTAACACTACCTAGGGGGACAGTTACAGCTTCTCCGAACCCCACTATCCTAGCATTGCTAGGTTCCAGATACGACTCAAAATCACCTAAGGCATCCAAGGTGGATTTTAAGAGAATGTTGGTGAATGCGCCGGTGTCCACAAGTAGCCTGTGAACTCGGACATTCATGATGTTGGCAGTTATCACCAACGAGTCATTGTGGGGCATCAGTACCCCCTCCAGGTCTGCTGAGGAAAATGTCAGCTCGTCAGTAAGCTGTGAGATGGTCCTGGGGCTGGAACTGCCTTCCTGGACTTGGTTTATGGCCCGGATCTCGGCCTTCCTTTTTCTCCTGGATATGGAGGATCTTCCGTCCTGGAGACCTCCGGCAGCTCTGATCTCCTCCTCGAGAACTAGGAGCTCTCGGGTGGGCTCCAAGTTTTGCTGAGGCTGGGGAGGTGCTCTCCGTCTGTTGTGGGGACCAGGTTGGTCTGCTTCCTCTTCTTCATCATCGGAGGTAGCCCTCCTTTCGAACCTCGGTCTCTTAGTTGGGGCCTTCTTCACGAACTCGGTCAATTTCCCCTCCTCGTAAAATTTCCAGAGTTGCTTGAGGAGGTCTCAGCACTCGCTGGTGAAGTGGCCGATAGCCTGATGGTAGGCATAGAATTTGTTGGGGTTGAGCTTCGTGCGGTCCTGACGGATTCGCCTTGGCTCTTCCAGCATGGCCTTGCCTTTGACGGCAGTGAAGACGTGGTCAACGGAGACAGTGAGGACCTGGTTGAGCTTTTCTTTGAGAGCGTCTCCCTCACCAAAGGCTTTTAAGTTCCGGGGAGCTTTGTAGGTGCCCCCGGACTTTTTCCCGTAGGGCTTCCTCTCTTCGTGGGCACCAACTTCTTTCAGTAGTGCCTCCTGCATAGCCACGAACACCCCCGTCTTGTGATGGAATTCGCTGTAAGTGTTGGGACATGCGAGGTGCATCTCCTTCCAGAGATCGGTACCCCTCCTGAGTCTGGCCATTGCTGCGACGACCTTGGTGTCTTCGCTCACCGGCTCGCCTTCCAGCAGGATTTTGTCGAATCTTTCCAGGTACTGCTGGTCGGTCTCGCTCTCGCCTTGATGGATGTTGGAGAGTCGGTGCTTCTGGGTAAGGTAGGATCCGAATCCGGAGAAGTGGGCCAGGAACTCCCGCGAGAGTTGGCCAAATGAGCAGATTGACCCCGGGACGAGTGAAGAGAACTAGCGGTGAGCTCGATCCCCCAGGGTCAGTGGGAAGTTCCGGCACTGGGCGGAGTCGGTGGCGCCAACCGAAATCATGAAGTCCGCGTACTTGGCCAGGTGGACTTTCGGGTCCGATTCGCCTTCGTATGCGGACATCACCGGGAATTGAATTTTCTTCTGGACCGGTGCGAGAAGGATGGCAGGTGCCAATGGAGATGTGGGGAGAGTCGTGGCGTCAGGTCCGCCAGACTTGGCTGCTACTTGTGCTTGTAGCATTTCAACGGCCTTTTTCAGTGAGGCCAGCTCGTCATTTCGGGTCACCTCCGACGGAGGCTGCTCAAAGGTCGTGAGTCTCGCGGACGCACGTCCCCGAGGTGCCTCACTCTGGGGTGACCTCTCGGTGGCGGGCTGGAATTGATGTCCGCCGTGGGGGCCTAACCGGTCAGTGGCGGGCCTCCTCAGCCTTTCGTGGCCTGATCTGATTGCCTGCTGGTCGGAGTCCCCGTGGGATGCAGCTGGGGCCGCCGTACGCTCATTCTCTTCGTATCTCGGGCCCAAGAGGCCTTGGAGGACTTCCCTCCTTTGTGATTGGTGGGTGCCAGATGCCCCGGTGTAGGCCGACTCCCTTCCGGTGTAAGGAGCGGGATCCTCCTCCACCATCTTGGCCTTACCGATCCTCTCCCTGCGCTGGCGAGCTTGTGCCGAGCTTTCCTCCTGCTCGGTGGGGAGTATGTTGTAGTCCCCTCTGGTCTGGGTGCCCTGAGTGGGCCTGGTCTGCTCCCGGGCTTCGGCAGCTGGAACTCGCCTGGGTACCAGGGCGAGCTCATCCTGCTGTCGCTGCTGCAACCTTTGTAAGGTCGCGATGATGCGTTGGAGCTCGTCAGTGTTGTTGACCAGGTCCCTCAGGGCGGGAGCCAAGTCTTCCTAGGTCACCGCAACTCGCGGAGGTCGCGGAGCTGCGGTGCTCTTCTGGGGAGGTGGTTGTGATGTTTCCACCACCTGGCGTGAGGTCTCCATCTCGGCTTAGTTTTGATCACCCCTTTTAGACCTTCCCGCAGCTGCGGAGGCCTGTCCCTTAGCGGCTCGAGTGTTAGCCATTTTTGGGTTTCGGAGGGGGTAGCTTGCTGAAGGTCACCGGGGTTGAGGGAGGTCGCCGGGGTGGTGGAGGTCGACGGAGTGGTGGTCGTCCAGCTTAGGTGGAGCTGTGTAAGTTTTCGTCTAGCCTCGCGTGTGACGAATTATCCGAAATTCGGTTTATTCATGTGCACGCGCGCGTTTGAAAACTTGTTCCGGGCAGATTTCGTAAAATTCGAAAGCTCGGGTTTTTGTCCGGAAATCTGGGTTCTTCGTTCAAGGGATGAAGATGTATGTGTATCTTCAAGTGTTCTTGAGTTTTATCAAGAATCTTCAAATCTTCAAGCAAACTCTAATGTTTCGTTCCTGAAAATTTTTAATTTTCAGATTCAAACACGAGACCCTCCTTCTAGCGCCAAATTGTTGATAGAATTTACTAATCGATGTTTGTTTATGTGGCTTTACGACGGATTGATTCTATCAAACAATAATCTTATGATTTTATGTTCTTGGGGAGGGAGAATAGAGAATTTAGAGCGAGAAATATTGTAATGGGGATTCTATTGATTGTGTCCGAATTGTTACAAGAGAGGTCTTATTTATAGGTGTGTGAGTGTGAGACGGCACCTTACGAGCCTATATGGCTTCCGGTGCCGACGAGGGTTCCTTACCCTCGTCTTGATCTCCCATACTGCTTCCCCTATCACGCCTCGTCCTACTACTATGCCTTAGACTAGATGGGCCTCATTAAAAACCTCGCCGTAAACCACCCTTGTGGATAAACCGGACGGAGGGAAAAAGAGCGCGCCATCGGGGTCCTATTGACTAACAGGCGAGCTCATAGGCGAGCTCAGAGGTGGGCTTAGGTGGTTTGGGCGAGCTCTGGGGCAAGCTCTAACACCGTGCGTGGCCTACGAGTGTTGTGCGATGATGAACCTCGGCGAGGTCTTCACGAGGATATGGGTGAGTTCGGCGACCTCCTGACCTCTCTGATTCACCTCGAGTGGCTCGCCCATCAACAGTTAGATTCTGAATCGTGTGTAATTTCGTTAACAATATAATTTATAAATAAAAAATTATCTAGAAAATTTATTGATTAAATCCTAATTTAAAAGGTCCAACAAACAAAAGTATGTACATGATAATTAATATATTTAATTTTTTATAATTAAACACATAATATTTAAAAATATAATAATAAAAATATTAAGGCAGCGCATTTGTCATGCCTTGACTTTGTGTAAATTCGTCCCTGATTGTCGGTGGCGTTCATCTTCCTCAAACGAATGTTGTGGTAATCGATTATCAACGGGCCTCCTCTTCCACGGAACAATCTTTCTCTTGATTCTGGTGGAGATATCTTCAATCGATGGCAGCAGCTACCTCCACCTCCGAGAGTCGCCCTGCCGCCGCTCATTTCCTCTGGGGTGGAGCAAATACCGAAAATACCGGTATACCGTACTTATCATACAAAAAATATCGAATTTATCAAAAAAATTGGTACGATATGATACCATACCGATATTTTCGGTACGATATCGGTATAGGATTTTAAAATTTTCGGTATACCGGTATATACCGAAATATTTTCGATATAAACCGGTATACCGAAAAAATTCCGGCATACCGATTATTTTCGGTATACCGAAAATATTTATCTCGGTATACCGGTATATACCATTTTGAAATTTTAATATTAATTTAATATTAAATTTATTTTTATTTAATTAAAATTATACTTCAATTATTTCGATATGAACCGGTATGACGGTATATACCGGTATGGGCGGTATACCAACATAGTCGGTATTTCGGTATATATCAAAATATCGGTACGGTATACCAAAATTTTCGGTGGTATGCAGTATGCATTTTTGGTATATCGAAATTTCGATATACAGAAAATTTCGATACGGTACGATATGGTACGGTATGCCACCTTGCTCTCCATATATCTAGTTTCTGAAAGTGAAATTGCAGTGATACTGCTGCACCAAATTGCAATTTATACAAACAGTGACAACTAAATAATCTAAAAGATTTGAAGGATTTTGTTTGTATTTCAAAATGTTAAAAAAGTTGAAAAAAAAAAGCAGCATTTGTTCATAAATAATAGCCTTGAACCATCATCCTTAATTTTCAGGCGACTTTGATTTTTTTGGTGGATGGAGCAGATCGACGACGGCACATGGGAACGGCGGATGAGCTTCAATTTTTTTTATCTATGCATTTGATCTTTGTTGCTACAGATCTTGATGGATGGGACATGGGAGCCGTTGTTGGTGGCACAACACCTTAGCAGATGGAGCAGATCGACGACGGCCTGACGGACGACAACCTCGACGGCGACGTGGTGATGGTCTGAAGAATAGTATGAAGAACAAGGTTGAGTTTAGTTTCTCTTTTTAATTGTTTTCAATTTTTTAATAATTTTAGTTTTTATTGTTTTCCAATTTAATTGTTTTCTTTTTTAATTTATTTTTTAAAATTTATAGTGTTTGGATGGATAATTTATTTATATAGCGATGTTTTACGAGAGAATTGACAAAATAGGGATAAAATGAGTTTTATGAAAATAAAACCAGTAGTTAACCTGGTAACAAGGTTACCGACTGGTGACGTATTACCAACATATAATACATTGAAATTAGTTTTTGAATGTTGTAGCATAATATCAGGCTATAATGATGGCATGATATCAGCCTAAGATGTAGCACCTTTATAAAAAATCAAATTAAAGATATAAAAGTAATTTAAATTAAGAAAATAATTTAAAAACTTCAAACTTTAAAATATAAATAAAAGTTAAAATATAATTAACTTTTAATTCAATTATTTGTGAAATTTAGTTAATTTAAAAAAAAACTTATTTTACTAAGCTTTAACCTATTTTTTAAAAGGTCTTTTTTAAATTTTCTTGATTTTTATATATATTTTTAAAATTTTCTTTTAAACTTATTTTTTTATTTTGCTTCATTTATTTAAAAATTTTAATTGATACTATAAAAATTCAAAATTATTAACTCTTTTATGCTCATTTTATTAGGGTATTTAAGTCTTTTACCATGACTTATGTATAAAAAAAAATAAAAATTGATGTGGGTAAGAATAATTCAGGTTCCAATCCTGATCTATCAATAGGTGAACTATGCTTAAGACATAGAATTCAACTAAACGAAGGCCTGTGGGCGAAAGGCCTCTTTCTTTCTTATTGATTCATGCGCATCTACTTCTTCTTAACCTGTCTGGATATAGGCTTCGATATCAGACATTCTTCTCTCTATATATGCCCAAGCAGGAGTCTTCCCTTGCCCACGCCTCTTCGCTATAGGCCACAACCTCAGACGATGCCTGTATTGGTATTAACTCCAACTAACTATTTATCTCTCTCAAGAAAATGATTTTTTTTTAAAAAAAACTTTTTGAAAAAGGACCAATCACAAAGTGCAACAAATACAACTTCCATATTTGAAACACAACACACTTAATTCCATATTTTCAAACACAACACTTTATTACCAAACACAATACTTTTTTAATTAATTAAACATTATTTCTCTCTCCTCTTTTTTTTTTACTTTTTCAGATTTTCTCTCTCTCCTCTCTCCTCATTTTTCTACTTTTTCACACACTCTCTCCTCTCTTTTCTTTCTTTTCACACGTTTCCTTCACCTTTCTCTCTCCTCATTCCTCAAATTTTTACTTTTTTCATACTCTCTCTCCTCTCTCATATTTTCTCTCTTCTTCAGTTTATTTTTTTACGAAAAAAACTCCCCATTATCTTCTTATCTCTTTTGATTTTTCTTTTTCATTTTATATCGTTTTTTTTATATTCAAATGAATTTAAATTTTTTATGTCAATTTTTTTGCTTTCTGCTGTCTATCGTTTTTTTTTTTTTTTGAAATTTTTAATTTCGTTTTTAATTTAGATTCAAATTTCAATTTTTTTAAACCAATCACTACCTTACGAAAATAAATTCAATTTCATTCTTCCGAAAATAACTTCAATTTCATTCTTCCGAAAATAAATTCAATCGCCACTGAATATTGAATATGGGCTCGTGAATATGGGCCACAGTATATTAAAATATGGGCAACAGTATATTGAATATGGGCTCGTGAATATGGGCAATCTGATTTCGAATATGGGCCGCGAATATGGGCTAGATGCTTTTGACTATGGATCGTTCCAAATATGGGCCTTCCATTTTTGAATATGGGCCCATTACTGAATATACACCAAATCCTATGAATATATTCATATTCAGACTTTAATTTATTTCATATTTCAAAACAATTAGCCATATACTTTAGAATATATTCATATTTTGAATTTTTTAATTTTGAATACACACCTTATCTTTCGTGATCTTATTTGATACACACCAAATCCTTCTTAAAAACACATTATTCATAATTAATCTACTTTAAAAAAAGTAACCCAAAAATTAAAAAAAATACATAATTAACCTATCGCTAGCTAAAATAAATTAAGCCCAAAAAAATTGGCCCAAATGTAAATTGTGGCCCAAATATAGATTAGCTTAATTGAATAACCAGGCTAATATGAATTTTGCCAGATTAGCCCAAATTTTTTATTTTCAAAATTATGAATACTGCTCATTTTAAGTTAATATTTATACTCAAATTTCAAAAAATTCATTTTTGTGAATACTACTAATTTAAATTTAAATTTTCAAAATTTATATTTTGTGAATATCAGAAAATTTTAAATTTCAAAATTCATTTTTTAGAATAGTGAAGATTAGTACGTGGCATCAAAGTTGACCAAGTAAAATTTGACCAAGCCCATTACCAACTAAATTGGACAGAAGATGAAATCAAAAAATTAAAAAAATTAAAAATCTGTAAATTATGTAACAAAAAAAAATCTGTAAAACAAAAAATCTGCAGACTCTGTTGTAAGCCAATAGCCGGAAATAATGGACATGTTGGTTTCATTTCATTTCTCAATAAGGGCCTCACACCTTATACAAATGTTCAATGTACAAGCATCACTAATGCTCAATGTAAAGAATGGAGATGTTGAACAGAATTCAAATGAACCATCACTAATGCTCAATGTACAAGCAGTCTTATGATCATCCAGAAAGCATAAGAAAAAGAAATATTAAGACATACATCAAAGTACATACATTTTGTGCAGCCTTCTTTCTTAATTTTTTCATTCGACAACCATTGCCCACTGCAACTCACCCACCTCCACATCTCCATTGCCAACCACCGTGAGCCGTCCACACCTCACCGGAGAAGCCACTGAAAGTGATGAAGCCACGTCGAAAATTGCAGGTTGGCCGCAATTGCCGCCGGAATCCATGGAGAACCGCCACTCCCCCGTTTCTCGCCGGAATCTGCCATGGAAATCACTCAACACACAACCCGTCGCCCACATCTCCACGCTCTACTCAATGCCGGAAACTGGAATTATCTTTGAGTGAACAGTAGATTTATTCTATTAATTCAGATCTGCAATTATCTTTGAGTGAACAGTAGATTTATTCGATGAAATCTGAGATGAAAATAAGAGAAGAAAGAAGAGAGAAAAGTCACACCTCCCTGCAGTCGCCATAGAATTCCTTGCTCACTGCCGGAAATGTTTTCATCCTTGCCGTTAGGAAATCTAAAATTCCAGACGCAGAAACCGACGCACCCATCGCCGGCAATGGCAGAATTCCTCAGCGCCGCTGCACATCCCAACTGCCGATTCGAAGGTTCAAAGCTCCTTGCTGCTCCTTCAAGATCACAAGTTTCGAAGCTCTGAGTGGGAATGGAAATGGGCAATTCAGATTTTAAATGGAGAGAGAGGAGAGAGAATTAGGGAAATGAAGGTTTTCAATTTTTTTGAATTGACTCGTTGCCTATAAGGGTAATGAAGGTTTTCAATTTTTGAAATAGGGAGAGAGATGAGAGAGAATTAGGAGAGAGGAAGAGTGGTGAGTGGGATGATTTGATGGTTGCAGGTGGAGGACCCCACACAAAGTGTTGCACTTTTAAATATTGATTTTTGAGTGTTGAATTATGTAATAGCACCCTTAGTTTTGTTGCACTATGTATATGACCCTTTGAAAAATAGGTTAAAGCTTAGTAAAATCATACATTTTTTTAAATCAACTAAACTTCACGAATAATTGAATTAAAAGTTAATTATATTTTAATTTTTATTTATCTTTTAAAGTTTGAAGTTTTTAAATTATTTTTATATCTTTAGTTTGAATTTTTATAAAGGTGCTACATCTTAGGCTGATAGCATGCCATCATTATAGCCTGATATCATGTCACAACATTCAAAAATTGATTCCAATGTATTATAAAGGTTACTGACTGATTTTATTTTCATAAGGCAACACATTTTATCCCTATTTTGTCAATTCCCTCTAAAAACATCGCTATATAAATAAATTATCCTGTTTGGATAGTGGAATAAAAAATTGAAATTGGTATTAAATTATTATTTTTATGAAAAAAAAAAGATGCAGGTACACACATCTATCAAATAGAATATCCATAATGTTCGATAGTTCTATCTACAATAAGGATTATCAATATTTCTAGAAGTCCTAGCAAAAACATGTGTCATTTTATTAACATGCCGACTAATTCACGTAATCAAAAAATTGAGAGAGTAAGGATTATTTGGTCATTTTAACTCTAAAAATGATATAAAGAAAAAAGAGAATTTTTAAAAAGTGAGATAAAAAAAAAGTTTGTTTCCAATACACAGGGCAAAAATGCAACTCTCCATGTGATTAATACTAATAAATTATTCATTTTAAATAATTAATATTATTTGAAAAATATACACAAGTTGCAAGATGGTTATTTTAGCCATTGAATTTAGGTTTTCTGCAGATCACTACACAAAATTTTTGTTGTATCATTATTAATAACATAAATGAACTATAGTGTTGCATTTAGTTTATAAGTTAAAAAAATAAATATAAAAAGTACCTAAAAATTAGGTATATGTTTATTAATTGATTTAGTTTTTATTAGGTATTATAAATTAAAAGTATAAGCATGAGTGCATCTTTAGTTTGTGGATAGCAAAAGAGGCTGAGATATTTGGTTGAAGATATGGGGAGAGAAATTTTATTTTTTCTAGTGATGATCTTTTTTATGGTATAAATTTTTTTTAAAAATACATATAAAGTGCAAACTAATTACACGACAAATAAAATACAAACAATTTACTCAATAAATTTAGTTTACATTAGAATTTGTCAACAAACAATACATTCAATCTATTATTAAATTGTTATATCAATTATATTTATCTCAATTTATTTTTTCCAAAATTAATTACAATATATTTTTAAAATAATCAATTATAATATTACTTCCACCATCGGGAATATATCATATCATTTCATCTTGTTATAGACTCGAAACAACAGTCACCACAAGAGGGGAACCACCATCCTATGATAAGGGAGATCACCACGAGAGGGATAATTGCTTCTACCACCGGATATATGTTGGAATTGATCGCCAAATCAATCTCGTGACCAACACGAAAAGGTCACTTACCTTTATGCGGAATTAATTATGAACCATGTTGATATCCTCGGTCAGTCCTTTTACTCGTCCCCAAATGTCCAGTACTCAGGATCCAGTACACATAATAGTTTGTGTACAATTATTCATGAATCGGCATTATCAAGAATATTGAATGTTTAATGTACACTGTGGGTTTAATTTCCATTTTGGGAGATCATTTTAGGGAGTTTGTATTTTGTTCTTCTATTCACAGAAATATTCCCTTCTCTTGAGGCTTAAGTCTTATTCACTTCTATTTCTTGAAGCCCATTAGCCCATTAATGAGAATTAGGATACTGAAGTTTAATTCCAAATAACTTCCATAACTCCCTCCAACTATATCCACACTTCATTATGTGGATTTTATATATAATTAATATATATATAAATAATATATGAAATATTATTTACATCTCCCACTCACATATGAAGTCTAATGATCTCAAACACATTTCCTTCATAAATCACATCCTTATTCAGACAATGCCTCGTGTGACCCATGAGTGCATCGAGTTTCCATGCTATACATCCGTTGGGAGTATATAGCACCTCAATCAGAACAACTTATATACTAAGGCAACTCGTTATACCCCAGAACTCTTATCATTTAACACCTGTTGAAATATCTCAATTAAATCTCTCAAAATAGAGCATACTCAACCTATTTCGCGAAATCTAATGTATTCATAATCAAACACATAGCTTGATTGACTAGTCAATGAATCACAATAAAGTGTGTTAAATAAAGACATTCTTCTTTTCTCACTAAGTATCTACAGGCTCCCACTGTAGCTGCTTTCCTAGACATATCCCGTTTTGCTCTTATCATCATAGCTGTTGGTAACATGCTAAAGTAGCAACACTAAAGTGTAGTCTTAGAAATATAGAAGAAAGTCCTAAGGGTAATCGAAAATTTAGGACTCACACATAATGAGAAAACAGAGATCCATCTTTCTCATATCCTTTTAAGGGTCATAAACATATGTTATTCCTCAATGAACACATTCCACAATGTCTATAACTTCCAAGGTAGGAAGTGTATGTCTTATCTAATCTTGACATCGTGTAAATTTACAAGTCAAATGCATTCCATACACTTAACCCAGATGTCCAATCACTTTCATTTAGGATACCTGTAAAATTTAGCTTCATAACAAGTCAGATAGATTTGTGGTTGAAATCTATCTCGATTATGTTTATCGATATAATCTCATCTCTGAACTCCCACTAGTTCAGAGGCGATTGCTCGTGTGAGAGAGCCAATCATAACTTGTCGACATACATATTATATATGATTGAATCACATATAATTCATAAAACACTGACAATTTACAATTTAAACTGTCAGTTAACACCTTCAACATCCCAACGAATTGCATTCAATCCTATGCAAACTCAAAAACTCAAACATGTTCCATGAACATATCACTTAGTAATAAGTTTGGTCAAAAGGATTTGCAACCATCAATGGACTAGAAATGTATCTTAGAATCACTTAGTTTATCAACTAAATCACTAACAAAGATAGAACTTGGCATTGATATATTTGGTTCTTCCTAAACATTTGGCATTCGTTGTGTAACTCATGATTACTAAATCATCACAATGAATCGACACAACTCCCACTGGGGTGTTTGTATCCTCCAAAATTTTAGGAATTAATCCAACCAAATAATTTCTTAAACTGTAGAAAACATATGACATATAGCTAAGCATTTAATATGAACAGCGTCGTGCAAGTGTAATGCTTGCTACACTGTAAGATTGCTCCATTGTTAAGCAATAAGACTTAACTAGAATTTGATTTTTGTTTCGATTAAATCAACACTCCAATCTATGTCCATATACTTAGTCAGTGTCATCTAATTTTCTCGACAATAAAAGAAATAATCAACAGTCCCTTTCTTTAGATATCTGAATAATCCTCTTCACTATCCCAGGATTAAAAAGATATTTGTCAGGTAGACCAATGGCATAACAGATGTCTAATTTATGTATAGAACTTTGAACAACTCTTTCTAACTTTCTTGAGTCTCGGGACACATATCTTGACTCAAATACTTGTCTCTACAATACGAGTATCCAGTGATTTGCAGGTGTCCATCTTGAGATGTTCTAAGACATTCTTGAATTAAGTCTTTAAAAAGACACTTCAAAATTCTTTGAACACTTCTCATGGATATAACCATCAATTATCTACACTGCCTCACCCTCTTCATCTTGGAATACTCAATATTGTTTCCGACTTACATTACATCATCTACATCAGAAAAAGAATCACAAAACAATTCTTAGGGCGTTACCTTTAACACAGTGGTCTTCGTTTTTCCTAAAACAAAGTTGAATGAGATAAGCATCTAGCGAAATCTCATAACACCACTGATCTTGAGGATTACTGAAGTCTATAAATCGGCTTATCAATTTATGAACTTTATCCTCTCGTTCTTGAAGAATAAATCCTACAACACCATGTAGATTTCATCTTCTAATTCTCCCACTGAGAAGAACAACCTTAACGTCCTTTTGATGTAAATTCTAATCCTATACTAGCCACTATAGCTAGAAGTAGATGGATTGAGGCAAATCTCACAATAGGGGAAAAAGATTAACCCTTCAGTAGAGTACATCCTTTTGTAGCCACTAAGTGATCTTCAAATCTCTCCTATTGAGTCATTTGATAACTTATAATCTTGAGAATCTAGTTATTCCCAAAATTTATTGTCCCTTTAGAAACTCTACAAGTTTGTTAACTCGTTTAGACTTCATAGATTTTAATAAATTTCTATTGCTTTCTTCTAAATTCTGGAGAAACAAACAAAGTAGGCTCGCCCTTCTATGTCATAATGCTTCTCAAGCACTTATTTCCTTAAACTTTTCCGAGAGTGTGATTTATTACCAAATTGAAGAGTCACTAAATCCTCAACAGGCAACCGTCACTAGCAAATATCTATCAAAGATCCACATCATCAATTGATAAAACTTCTCCCACTTGGATCAGATAGATTTTGGTTTCTTTAATCTCGAAAAATTGTATAGCATTTTCAATGCCAACTCTATAAGGAAAACTTAATTCCAGAAAATATGGATTATGCTATTCCTTACAAGTCATGCTCCCACTGAAACTCCTATGATCATGTATCCCTTAGAATTTTCACAGTAATTTATGAAAATATACTCTTAACAACTAGGATTCAACTTTCCACATTTTTCCGAAAGATCATGTGAAGGTTGCATATCCTGATGTTCTAAGGGTACTCAAGAAACAGATTTTACTACCCGTCCTAAATCATGTGGAGTTGTAGCAATAGACTTAGAGGACACCAGATTAAACACATAAGCCAATTTAAGTAACGTATCTTTCTAAAAGATATGTATCTTAGCTCGTGTCTATAACAATGTTTTATTCCTTCTTTCGGCAACACCAAATCACTAATGTCTATAAAGGAAAGTCAATTGTCAGAAAACCCTTTTTCATTACACAATTCCCCGAATTGTTTAGATAGACTTTCATGTCTCCAATCAGTTTTCTCAATTTGTCTAAATAGATGTCTGAAACATCAAGTACATCAGACTTATGAGAAATCAAACAGACATGATCAAAACATGATTTGTCATTTCTAAATGTAATGAAACAGGAAAAAATCTATCTTATGTCTTTATCTAATAGGAAACCATATACCAAAAAATAATAGCAACAGAAACACGGCTCTAATAGTTTTTCAAACGGTTTTGGGTCATTTAACCAGCAAGAAAAGTTCGTATTAGGATTACTCGACTTTGATTCCAGATTCACCAATCTATAAATCACAAGTCTATTTATCCTATCTTGCTTAAAATGACCTATACTAGTATGCAAAATATGTCTATCATATAAGCATCACTAGAAGAACCATCATTCAGTAGGTACGAACTGAATTCATAATAACTAAAAAATGTCCTTTCACCATCCAAAAACATAAAGCTGACAACTCTAAGTCCATCACGACAACTCTTAACATTAATGCGATGACAACCATGTCCTCTAAAAATAACAATACAATGTATCTCAAATCAAGCAAGCATAGATGAAACAGAAAAAGATAAAGCGTGTTTTAAAGAGCTATTTTGATCATCTTGTAGAATAATAATATGACCCTGTCAGAGTCAATTCTGCAAGTCACAAGTCTTCGACTTTGACTCCAGTATTATATCCTACTCAAATCCATTGATCATGTACAATGGCTCTCATGTCTCCAAATGTCTCGGTCTGTTGTTTCTGAATCTTTAGTCCATAAAAAAAAGACTCAGTTAAAAACAAAAATTTAGAGACATCTACGAATAAAAAAAATAAAATTAGATGGATCTGCCTTGTCCTATCAAGGCTCTGGGCACTCAAGTGCAAAACGACCATGCTCACATTAGTTGTAGTATGTCATTTTGCTCATATCCTTCTTATTCATTTTAACACGCTTCTTCTTTCTTTTCATATTGATTGCATTGTCTTTTATATTGTTATCCTACCTCCCACTATCCGATCAAATATCCTTCTTCCCTTTCTTCCAGTTCTATATTCGTTTAAAGCCCAAAACTTCGGTTGAACTAGAACTAACAAAGAAGACGGTACCAGAAGGATGTTTAGCTTCTGTAAGCCTTTCAACCTCTAGATTTAGCTGATGAGCTGCTTAACTGAAAGTTCTAATACTCTCATTTCAAGTAAAAAAAATCTCGAGGTGATTCCAATGATCTGGTAGTGAGCAGACTAGAGCTTGAATTCAGTGTTCATCAGAAAAATTGTGACTAGCTTGTTTAAGTTCAGTAATCATATTAGATATATCCCTCAGATGTTATCTAACATTGTGATCGCTAAACTAAGCAAAGATCTCGGGTCGTGGAAGTTTTTATTTCCCACACAAGATAAGCTACAAGGTCCCTATTTCTCCGATTCTCATTCCCAAAGCTCGGGTCAGACATTTCTAGGTCGATCGCATCTAATAGTCCTATCTTGTCCAAAACATACTAAATTTTCTATCAGTGTCATTGTCTTAAACAATAAAGTGATCCAATGTGTTAATATTTTATTACGTTTTATGTTGAGCCAAACTAAGACATCTAAAAATCGACACACGATTCGATTTTGAAAAATAACTTAGAGTTACTAATCTTCGATCTCATCATGCATCTCAAAATTGATTCTAGTTTCAAAAGCATAAAACTCACGTTCAAGTATTTAAAAACAAAAATAAATAGCATTGAACAATCACTTTAATCACAACCATATAGAAAAAACAAGTTATAAGCTGTTATCACTGAAAAAACCAAAGAACTCCAATGAGTATCAATTTAGTTTATACAAAAACAACTCAAGAAGATCCGTGCAGAGCACGATCTAACTTGTCATTCGACTTCCAAAAAATTAGAAGAATTGAACTCTCTAGTTCCGGTATAATAGATGGCCTTTGCTAGAGGATCCAAGAATGGATTCATCATCTGATCTTTTCTGTGACTCTTTAATCTCAGAAAATCAGAACGGCTAATCTTTCCCATCCTCAAACATGCCGATCTAAGAGCCTGAGTTCTATCTTTCTTTCTCGAAGCAAACGTCAATGACATCATTATGTCTAGTCCATTAGACTCTTCTCCAGAAGACTTCGAGACCTCCCAAAAATCTTCCTCCAAGTAGGGCGGAAGAGTTCTAGCCCAGGTTTTAATGCTTTTAATTTGTTCGAGAACATCGAATTGAAGTTTCTTGTTGCTAATTAAAACCAACAAATGGTTAAACTGTTCCAACACTTTAATGAAGTGTTCTCTCAAGTTGTGAGTATGCTTCATCTTATAATTCATAAAATCATGTAGGACCTCATCACTGGTCCTGGTGTCGCTTTTAGAAACTGTACAGCTCCCTGACATCCCTGAAAAATGAGCAGCCCCAAAGCAACAAACACACTAAAGGGTTTGTTAAACCTTAACACGTGAATTTCCTCTATTTCAATGCTTATGGAACACAATTTCCAATTAGCATTAGGTATATTCACGAGTGAAAAATAAGTTTAACTTCATTGGCTCCCACTTTCCCGGATTAACCGGAGCTTATCAAATAATTCCACACACCAATTAAACATGATTTAAGAATTGAAGACATACAATTGGAGCATATAACACATTTTATCAACTAAAAGATCTTCACTTAAGTCCTTAAAGCAAATTAAAACATTTAAATGAAGCCTCACTTCAAAAATAATATTGGAACACATGAAAATGCATCAGAACGGACACAAAACGAGCTGAAAATGGTCGAAAACAAGACGAAACTGGACAGCACGCGCCGGAACACGCGCGGAAACAGCTTGACATGCCGGCACGCGCCGCCAGCAGCTGCCACGCGCCCGCACGCGCTTGCACGCGCTCACACGCGCCGAGTTACCGCCGGACAGCCGTCGGCACGTGAATCACACGCGCCGCCGTCAGCCACCTGCGAGTGGACTTCACGCGCCACCATCAGAGTTTTCCGGTCACCGGCGCGTGGGCTTCACGCGCCACCGCCGTTGCAGCCATCGCCGTCCGGTTCGGGTCTGACCCGCCTCTAAGTGGGTCGGATCCAAGTTTGGTAATTGCATTTGGGCCCCTGAAGAGTATCTAATTCTCTAAAATAGGCCCAAAAGTTTCTGAAAAAATTCAAACAGACTCCGATCACGATTTTTTTTCAAAAATTCGTATCTTTCTCAAAACTCAACGAAAATTCACAAACGATACATGGATGGAATCCTCATTGAACGTAGATTAAAACCATACCAAGAAAAAACTCGATTTCGTTCAATTTCACAGTGTAATTTCAGATCTAAAACCGAGTCACGAAATTTTTAAAAAAATCATAACTCTTTTGTTTCTTATCCAAAAATTACACAAAAAATATGTATGGAATCCTCATCATACGTACTATCACCCAGCATTCAGTAACTCTACAAAATATTTCCGAAATAGTTCGTATTTTTTGTTTTAAAATTGGGTCAGTTTTGAAAAAAATCTGAACTTTGAAAAATCATAACAATTAATCCACCAGGCCAAAACATGCATATAAAAGATCCCTGGAATCCTCGTCTCACCCTCTATCCATTGATACCAAAATCAATACATTTCAATCAACAAAAAAATTCGACTAATTTTGAGGATCAGTGTTCGGGAAAAACAGGATATACCAAAACCATACAAATAAGGCCATAATACATGAACTACAACAACTACGCAGATAATCATGTAATCAACAGGAACAACATGCTACAACATCCATGAATTAAAACAACAGAAGCATGCCTGGAAAAAAAAAATGGGATACCAACAATATGACTCTGATACCATATGTTGGAATTGATCGTCAAATCAATCCCGTGACCAACACGAAAAGGTCACTTACCTTTATGCGGAATTAATTATGAACCATGTTGATATCCTCGGTCAGTCATGTTCCTCGTCCCCAAATGTCCAGTACTCAGGATCCAATACACATAATAGTTTGTGTACAATTATTCACGAATCGACATTATCAAGAATATTGAATGTTTAATGTACACTGTGAGTTTAATTTCCATTTTGGGAGATCATTTTAGGGAGTTTGTATTATGTTCTTCTGTTCACAGAAATATTCCCTTCTCTTGAGGCTTCTTATTCACTTCTATTTCTTGAAGTCCATTAGCCCATTAATGAGAATTATACGGAAGTTTAATTCCACATAACTTCCATAACTCCCACCAACTATATCCACACTTCATTATGTGGATTTTATATATAATTAATATATATATATATATATATAAATAATATATGAAATATTATTTACAATATATATATATATATATATAACACGTCATTTCATCTCGCTATAAACCGGAACCGTAACCACCATAAGAGAGGAATCACCACAAAAGAGAATAATTTCTTTTCCATGTCCGAAACTCAAAATTTTAGGTAGTGGTAGTCTAAGTCTCTAACCAATTAAATTATCCACATTTGATATTAGAATATCAATAAATAGCTCAAATCATTATTAAATTATGGAGTATTATTTTCTTTATTTTTGTCTAAAGCTATTTTAAAGCTTTTTATTTATAGTATTTTTAAGGGTCACTTACATATTGGTTCAAAAAATTACTATATTTACAAAATGGTTCAAAAATTTTGCACGACAGTATGTCTTTTTTTTGCACAGAAGTGTTATTTTTTTCTTTTGCACGGGACCAATATGTAATTTTTGTCAATATGTAATAATCTAAGTGGGCACTTCTACCTTGTACTTTTCATAAATAAGAGATAGGAGTTGTTGTGGTCTTAGATGCTTTTTTTATGAGTTATTTCCTGGGTGTAATGTAAACTTGTGTAATTCTGTGGGTATTTCTTATACACTTTGAGCTATAAAAGTGTCATTTTCCGATCAATTTTTTTTTTGTCAATTTATTGAATCATTTTGTGCTTTTTCCTATTTTTAATACTGTAGATATGGTTAATAATATTTTATTTTGTACTTTATTAACTTTTTTTCATTCGTCATGTTAAAAAAGGGGGGAAAATATGTATCTTCTATTTGTTCTATTATAATTTAAATTTTATTTTGACAAAGTGGAACAACTTATTAAATATGATGTGTGCTTATAAGTTCGAGCGAATTATTTATCCAATCAAAAATAATTTAAAAATACATTTTGACTAGTACTAGAAAATAAATAATTCGTACCTATACGAATAATCGAGATTAAGAAAATCGAATTTCAGTAAAATACAAATAATTTTAAATATTTATTTTATTCCGTACAGCGTGAACCTGCAAATTTACTTATCTTATGATTTTTTTTAGATGTAATAAGCAAAATAGGGATAAAAGTGTTGTCTTTAGCATTTTAAAACGAGTCGGCGACTGGTGACGTGTGATGAGCTCTAGAGGTAGTAGTGGGACATGGGTATTGGAAGAGGGAACATGTTTGGCATGGAATAATTATTTTGGTTGTTTTTTTTAAAGGAATTAATAGGATATCTGCACTATTTAATTAGTCTTAAGATTAAATATTTGCTTTTTATTTTTTACTCTCACAAAGTTACTAAGTTTGTATATTTTATATATTTTTCTGTAGAAAATATTTTATTTTAAAAATAATTATAATTGACTTTTACTTTAAAATTTTACAAATTATGTTAAAATTTATTTAAAAATAAAAAATAATATAGAATAAGTAGGAATGAAAATGAGATGAGAATTAGTGTGCTACTCTAACATTCTATAACACTATTTATATGCATAAAATAATTAAATAATACAAGTAAAAAATTAAACAACCATGTAATTTTTACCGTTTTAGTGACATTTTTTTAGTGACAAACACCAATATAAATTGTAAAGAAAAAAAAAAGACAACTTCTAATACATGCATTTTATGTATAATAAATTCAAATTATCACATTTTGCTATTATTTAAATTATTGATATATATCACATATACATGGTTGGTCTTTTATGTGAGGCCAACAAAAATAAATTAAATATAAGTAAATATTTGAAATTAGAAAACATATTAATGTAGTCAAATATAAAAAATAAAAAAAACATATTAATGTAGTCAAATATAAAAATTCAAAAATATACATCAAATTAATTAATTGGACATATTGTTAATTTACACCGGCCAATTAATATAAGCTAACGACTGGTTTTAAAATGCTAACGATGGACACTGATAAATCATAAAATAAGTGTGGATAAATCATAAAATCCTTATTTCTCGTCCAAATCAAAAGTTGGGCTTCTCAAAAGCCTCTCTCTGATCTCTCTACACATATAAAATAGAAGTCAAGAGAGAAAAGAATTTGTTAGAGCTAGTGAAGTGTAATTGTTTTGGTCACTCTCAAAATAAAGAGAGTGAATTATTTTTTTATTTTTTTACTTTATACCAACTATTTCAAAAATAATTTAAGTCTTTAATTTTAAATTTATTTAAAAAAACTATGTATAAAATCAATTAACTTTTATAATATTTAATTTAACACATATATTCTATATATGAAAATAAAATTTAGATCAAAAATATATATTTTATTATTTTAAAGTGTTTATTTATTGACTTCAATCATATTATTGAATTGAAATACTTTTTATTTAGATTATTTAAGTTAAGTTAAAATAAGACTATTTTATATATTTTAGTACATAATTGAAAATTATATAATTAATTAAGTACTAAATACACTCGCATGTGGGTGGTGATTACTTAAGTATATTTTATATATTTTAGTATATAGTTGAAAATTATATGATAAATTAAGTACAAAATATATTAGTGAAATTTTGTATGATTTCGAAAAGAAATGTGGTAATTTTAGGAATAATCAAAAGATGCGTGTGGTGGTTGAATTTGGGGTATTTTTGTACCCTTGATGACGTAGTTGTCAGATAATCTAAATTTTTATCCGTTTTGTAATTTTTATTTATTTATTTTCATATCACAAAAAACTCTAATAAAAACAATAAGATATCAGCAAGGATATCAAAAAGTTTTAAATGCAACCACCATATGCACCGTATTTAATAAAAATGATGTTATTTTTATTTTTTTCAACAAAAATAGGACCAAAATTAGACCATCCAGAGAGTTATGAGATCAAAATCTAAGAGTTAAAATTTTTAGGACCAAAATCAGACACTCAATAAGTTATGGGTCCAAAAAAAAATTCTCAAATGTGAACTGTTCAATTTGGGGATCGTGGGTCATGCATTCACTTGGTCAAATAAATAAATAGGGGAAACAATATATAGAAAAGGTTAAATAAATTGTTATTTCACATGAGTGATTGACAAAATTTCCTAAATATCGGGTGACATGGTTACCTCAGGTGCTTTCTGACCATATTCGCTTCGGATAGAATGGGAGATTCGAGATAGAGGAAAACAACGACTGAAGTTGTTTAGGTTTAAGATAAAATAGTTGCATTAACAATAGTACAAAGAATTGTTAAAAGTGTTTGGAAGTCAAATGGTGGAGATCATGTTGCTGCATTAACAAACAATTTGAAGAGGTGTTGGCTAGCTTTTCTTGCATAGGATGCTGCTACTTTTGGGTATGTGCCATAAAAAGTGATACATGTTCAAAAAAAAAATAGTTAGAGAAGCTACAAAGTAGGGAGCAAATGCTTGAGGTTGTTCAAAAAATAAGGGAGATAAAAAAAATAGATTAGTGGTTTTGCTACAATAGGAAGAGTTATTTTGGCTTTAGAGATCTCGTATGGCTGCATGAAGGAGATAAAAATACCATTTTCATTTTCATTTTTCTTATGGTTGAAAGAAGCAAAATACAATTTCTTCGATCACTCCACTAAAGCTCTGGGTTCAGATGGTATATCTGCAGTCTTAAAAATTTTTTTGAGGTGTTATCACTACTTCTGTTACTAAGTCTATCTTGCAGGTTCTCAACTTTAGGACAAATCCAGGTTGTTTTAATCGCACTCACATAGTCCTAATTCTGAAAAATAAAAAATTGGTTGTTCTTTTTTATTTTAGGGCGACTAGTCTTTGTAATGTTTCTTTGAAAATGATTACAAAGGTTATCGTTAATTGGCTTAAGTGTTTTCTTCATGAAATAATAGATCCCTGCCGGTTAGCATTTGCTCCGGGTAGGTTAATTATTAACAATTATCTGTTTGCGTTAGAAATTTTCTATTATATGAGTCATAACATGTGACGCCCCATGTAGGAGTGTCATCTCTTTTCATTATATTTTGAA
>JAPKLY010000242.1:575983-589939 GCA_026898435.1 Prunella vulgaris | reverse complement strand
AGGAGGGTGTTATGGACTTAGTCCATTTAACTCCCTCATTCAAAATAATTTTTTTATTACTATTTATATATATTATTAAAATTTAATAGTAATATAACATTATTTAGTAATATAATAGGGATATTTAGTCTATAGAATTTGGTATAAGATTTTTACATATTTATAGAGATACATTCATGATTAAAATATTAAAATAATTCAAATAAGCTATATTAAATTTTGTAACTTAGTGATTATGAAGAATTCACCTAAATATAGTGAATATTTTTCATTTAAACATATTTAAGGTTTATTTTTTTACTAGTTTCATAACATATATAACCTCTTTTTTTTATTACTAAATACTTTGATATTAGATTATATCTAATTGATTCATGCCTAATTTATTAATTTCGTTTTCTTACTTGTTTGCGTCGAGTGAGTCGCAATCGAGCTCGGTCTCCTCAGTAAGCCATCCTGCTAAACTTTTAAAGTTCATAGAAAATATTAGCTCTTCAATTTAATAAAACAAAATTTTCAAACTATTAAATATTTTGTTTTAAAATTTAACGTAAAAAAAATATTTAAATAGATAAAATATAATATATTTAAAAATGGGGTGTTACATAACAAGTCAGTATTTGAGGGTTCATTTAAAAAAAAAAAAAACTAAATATGAGTAAGGCTTATGATGATTTTGACTGGTGCTTCTTGCAGAGAATGTTGTTGAAGGTGAGAGTTAATCACAGTTTGGTGGATACGATTATGCAATGTGTTTAGTCTGTTACCTTTGCAGTGCTACTGAATGAGGTCCCCTCACGATCTTTTACTCTATCTCGAGGGCTTCGACAAGGTGACCCTCTTCTCCTATTTGTTTTCATTTTGTGCAGAGGCACTCTCAACGTTTATCAGATGGTAAGTGGAGAAATATCCATTTCATGGGGTACGAATTCATAGACGTGCTCCGTAGGTGACTCATTTATTTTTTATGATGATACTTTAATATTTGGGCGAGCAAATGAGGCTGAGCTTGTTAGACTGAAGAAGATTTTGGATGCTTACAAATGAGCATCTAGGAAGTCCATTAATCTTAATAAGTTCGATATAATATTCTATGCGGGCATCCCAAATGGGTAAAGAGAAGTGTTAACTTCACTATAAGGGGTGAGGAAAGTTAATAAACATTCACCTAGTCATCCCAGCTAAGGTGGGAAGAAAACAAAGTGCAGCTTTCAGAAGTGTGGTAAACAAACTGTGTAAAAAGTTAAAGGATTGGATTTTTGGGCTTTCACCTAATCATCAAAACTTTCATTTTCATGATTTTTATGTTGAAAATTTGGGAGAGGAGAGGGTCAAGGATAGGGCTTCAACAATGCCTAAGTTTGTAAATGATAATGTTGTCGTGGTCGAGCTGAGAATGAGACTATCTTTAAGTTTTTTTAAAATGGGGTAGGAGAAGATGACATAATGTTAATTTTGTTGGCTTCCAGAAGAGGGCGGAGTAGGGCAGTGGTTGGATTTTTCTGGCTCTGTTTCCATATCAACTTTTGAGAAACAAGGTAGTGTTATGGCGGAAGCTTAGCCGGAGATTGTGTGATGGTGGTGCTATATGGTGGTGATGTTATGATTTTGGAAGTTGATAACTGAGTCCACTCGGAATAGCAAAAATGGGTAGAAACTGCTCAAATCCAATTGAATATCAAAGACTTGAATTCGTCAAACTAGTAACCACCATCCTTCCGTTTCTTCTTCTCCCACTTTCCACCACGCCCTTTTCGCGAGACACATGGGACGAGCCCATATCAACCTACCCACCCATGACCCACCTGTATTTTATGTATACCTCTATAGCTCAGACAAAAAAATTAAAGAATGAATTCTGCAATTTCACAATTCAAAACAAGCGCCCCAATATTGCATTTCAGCATCCAAATTAGAGTTTTCTTCTTCTTTCACTCGTAGTGTCTTTACCAGTGAAGATGAGGGTGATGTTGAGATGGAGAATCGACTGCGCAAAAGAACTTGCAGATAAAGCAGAATAGATTATTGATAAAGATGAAGAATTAACAAGTTTGGCCCTGAAAAAATGGATTTGGAACAAAAGAAAATTATAAGTTCAAATTTATATTAATTATATTTTGACCCCTAGAATAGTCGATTTCATTAGTCAATGATGACTTAACAGGCGACAGGACTAATTTTAAGACGAAAAATAAAGTTTGGTGACCAATTTTGAGAGTGTCCAAAGATAGGACTTAAAAGCGAAATAAAAAATCTTAGGTACAAAAAATGATATTTATCCTAAAAAATTTAAGTGATAACAACCACACAAATTATATTACTGACTCAAGCTCACATTGTCATATTTTTTTAGTTTAAGCAGATGTTAGGATATTCTGCTAGAGTTTTGATGACATGAAAACTAACTTAACTTGTAATAGGACCAACTGAACCTATTAGTCAGCTGATGAATAGACTACCACATTATACATCTTCTGTCACACTACTAAAAATATAAATTAATTATTTGTAAGGATTTCAAAGCTCCTAAATTTTAAATTTTAAAAATCACTTAAAATTGAAAAGGTATCACATTATGATTATTTACATTAAACATATAGTTCAAAATAAAAAAAACAATTCAATAAGGATTACAATGGGTCAGGTCGAGCCGGATAGTTGAATACTCAGACTTGTCCCCTTCTTAAATATATTGACCCAAACCTACCTCGTGATCCACACGGGTCCTATTATATTGTCCCGTAACCTACCCCGTGGACCCGTCCTGTCTCGTCAGATACTTTTAAATAAAGTTTTTTGTGCCACTTTTTTAAGCATAGGATAATTATATTATGTAATATCACCATCACATGTTAAAATAGACAATTTAATACAAAAATAAACAACATTTGATAAATTTAATATAAAACTAATTAGATACTAATATATTTGGAATATGAATACAATAAATTTATATATGGTGTGGAATACGGAAAGTGAAAGATTTTTATTTTGATTTTTGTAGGCAGATTTTGATTTTTGAAATGAAAAAAGAAAATTATAAATATGATATCAATCACTTTTTTAAAAATAAAAAGTTAACGTATTTTGAAGAGTCATTGTATTATAAAAATATGAATATAATTTAAAATATATATATATATATATATATATATATATTGGGTATCCATGAGAATAATATAAAAATCAGATCGATCAAATTTTTAAATGGGACAAGTTTGTTCTCCTAAAAGAGGTCTGATCTAACCCAAAGTTATCGAAACAGAACATGTACACACGGTGTGACAATATATCCCTATGAATTACTCCCTCCGTCCTAGAGCAATTTGCAAGGAGGAGGGGCACACAAATTAAGAAGAAAGTAAAATAAAATTAAAAAAGTAATATTTTGAGGGTTAATTTGGTAAAATTTTATGTAAAAAGTGAAAAAATTAGTTGGATTGAGTGTAATCTGGGCCCAAAAGTAAAAAAGTAATGACATTTTGTGTAAATATGTAGATATTGTGAGGATGAAGTTTATAAAAAAAAATTCTTTTTTTTGGTCTGCAAGTTCCTTTGGGACATCCCGAAAAGAAAAACTTGAGTACTAAATTTAAGGTGCGTCCAATTTTAAAGTAGCGAATATTTATAAAAGAAATCAGCACCGAATTCAAGGTCATCTATCCTTCATCCAAACGCAGTCTTATTATCTACTACTTCCCTTCTCGCTTAAATTCGTGCAATTTGCATGTAACTCCACTGGTAAATTACAATAATAAGTTATCAAAACTAGAAACTGATCGGGAGAAGTATTGAGATTGGGAGACATATATAATGTCGTGGCTGCGATCGGCGGTGAACAAGGCGGTGGAGGTAGGGAACAAGAACAACCTCACTCGCACCGTCAAAAATTATGCTGATTCCGTCGTTCAACAAGCCGGTCAAGCTGTTGTCGAGGGCGCTAAACTCCTCCAAGATCGCATTGTAAGTGACTTCTTTTCATCTTTTGTTCGTGGTGAATTAAATTTGTTGACTGAGGTTTTGTTTGTCTGGAACAGATAGTGTGAAGAACTTGAATATGCTTGTAATTCTAATCGTCTAGGTGTTAAGGTTTTCGCTTATGATAATTCAGAGGAGCAATTCGGGTTACAGTGGGACCAAATTCAGTTCTTCATCTGTTTCCTTTCAAATTGGGTGAAATGAGTGATTGGGCTTGTTGTTGACTTTTCTGATTGAGGGTTTGCCTGTATTGCTATGTGGTGGAATGGAGTTTTGGGGCTTTGGCTTTAATTGTATTGAAATCTTTCATTGGGTATGCATGGAGTTCAAATTAACACATGAAACAGAGTTCTCTTTCTTATTATGAAAATATAATTTCAAGTTTTTTTCATTATTAAATAATATGCTATGAAATAGATTAGAATACATCCTCCACTTGCAGATAAGAAAAACCCCATTTTATGTTAGGGAAATTCGATTGTCCACTTTGATTAGTAGATCAGTGTTCAAAGTTTTCCTCAAATTGTAAACTCCCCAGTTGTTCTAATCAGGGTGGTCGGAATTTCAAAAGCTTCAAGCAGACTGTGAAAAGGTTGGAAGAGGCTTCTGTTTCTTGCAGAGGGCGTGAGAGAGTTGAGTTGATGAGAAGATGGTTAGCTGTTCTAAAAGAAATTGAAAAATCTTCTGGTAATACATTTGAAGACAAAGAAAAGAAGAATGAGGAGCATCAACTTCTTGAAGAACCAAGGAGCCCAAAACGGCAGTCAATGGTTAGCTATTGAATCATAGTGATGTATGGCATTAGATCTAGTATAGTCACCTACTATTTGAAAAGGGAATTACTGCTATTTTAGTTGTCAGAAACAATAATATTAGATCAACTATTTTATTTTCTGATTTGTCTTTGATCATTCCTAAAATAGTTAACATGTTATCAAATTACTTATGTTTTCTGATCTCTTTTAAATGGCCAGGTATTATACTATGATTCAGATATGTCTGGTGAGCCGTTGAATTTTCGTGAGGTCTTTCTTTACAGTCAGGCTTTGGAAGGAATATCCATATGTATGGTATGTTGCACATGCTTAATCCCCTGATTTCAGTAAATATGATTCTTCAAAATTGTGGTTATTTGCATTTCATGATCTATTATGATGTCCATGCTTTCATTTGTTGGACTAGTAGAACCACTTGTATAAGAAACTGAATCTGTCAACAGGCAGTGGCCAAAGAGTACATTTGAGCTGTAGGATACACTATTTTTTGTTATATATGTTATGCTGTTATTATGTGCCATGTATCTGAGATAATGAGATACATATTAATTGGCAAAAAACCTTGTATTTTCTGTTTGGTTAGTCAAGCCACTTCAGATATGTTCTTAAAATCTACAAGATCACCAACAATTGAAAATAATGTAAATTATTGGATCTCACGATCTGTGATAGTGTGATTCTGAATTGATCTCCTCTCTTGTTTGACTTAGATTCTCGATGCTCCAAGTGAAGATGAAGTCTCTCTTCTTCTTGAATTGTTTAGGTAAGTTTTACCACTGTGATAGCTAATGTGACTTTTAGGTCCTAGCTTAGGAGAACAATATTGTTGCTCAGTAATTGGAACCTACTAGATGACATTTTGATTGTAATTGATCTTTGTACTACAATTGTGCATCTGCAGTCTCTGTCTCACAGGAGGAAAAGAAGTTCATAATGCAATAGTGAGCAGCATTCAGGATCTTGCAAAAGCTTTTTCCAGCTACCAAGATGAAGTATTGGTACATATTCAAAACCCTATTTTTCTATTTCTGCGTCTAAAATACAGTATTGGCAGAAATTTTCCTAATCAACCCAGTTAGGTTACCTTCTGTAATATTGTAAAGTCTTCGATTACATACCATGTTACAGAATGAGCTGAAGATGAAAGTCATATGCCATAACATTGCATCCAATACGCCTGAAGTGTAACCCTTATATTTGTTGTTTTGGTAGGTGAAGAGAGAGGAGTTGCTTCAATTTGCTGAAGGAGCCATCACAGGGTTGAAAATAAGTGCTGATGTTCAAAGGTAACACAGAATACCGAATTTCAATTGCTTCTATACTCTGCACGTGTTTTTCCTTCTTAATGGAAAAATTTATCTGTCCACCAAAAGTGTGCCTATTCGGTTTTTGTCAATAATCTTTTTTCTTCACCATCCAATCATTACTATTACATCACATAGCATTGACTTTACACTCACAAACAACCTTTTTTTTTTTTTCTAAATGGACCAGACAATACTCAAAAATACCCTTATTTTATTTATTTATTTATTTTATCTACCTCTTCTTAGAACCTGTCCAAAACAAATAAGCACAATTTTCGTGGACGGAGGGTATTTGCTAGTTTTAGGTTATGCCACTATGTGCTATCGATATTATAAATATTTTCACATGTGAGGTGTGTTAGATCTGTAATTTGTTTCTTTATTGTATTCTTTGTGTGAAAATATTAGCTCGTTGACAACAACACTTTTAAGTGGAAAAGATGCTGTCACGATAAAAATTTATTGACAAATATATCTGATTTCTTATTCAAAGATTTAATGCTCTTCTGAATGCTAATGATATTAGTAGTTGCACATTTGATTGTGCATATATCCTATGAAAGTTGTGCCATAACGTATGCCCTTCATTACTCTTCCATTGTTAATCCTTGAAATTAGGCAATGTGGGTATTAAATAGTGATACTTTTGATATGTTCTTAATTCTTATGGGATAAAGGTGGTAAACATTATATGTACATGAAAAAAAGCAATTTCTTGATGCGGTCTGAAATTGGCGTAGAACAGGTTGTGCTGTCTCAAATTATGATTGTACCTTGCTACTATAAACTGTAAACTTTACGTAATGTGTCAACATATGATAATTGCACCTATGTGCTTATTCCAAATCTTAAACTCATGTGCTGAACCTGGTGCGTGCAGTCAAGTATTTTTAATGACTCTATGACACTTCAAGTAAATACATATTGAGCTTGGCTTGTGTTGGTGAAATTGGAGTTGTCTGAGATCCACTCATGAAAAATCAAGCCAAGTTGAATTGGAATCTCCTCTTGTGGGAAAGTTTATGTGTTGTTTGTTTACCATTTACATAGACAACTAGCTGCATTAGATTAAGTATTCTTTTAAAAAGAAAATAAGGTGCGAGTTCCACTTAGCAGGATGAGGATTTCTTACATTTCCCCGTCCTATGTTTTCAAACAGAATTGATGCTGAAGTTTCCACATTGAAGAAACAACTTGAATTAAGAGCTTCACATAGCCATGGTGGTGATGGAGATGAAACAAAAGCTAAAGAGAGTGCCACCCCAACAATTGAAGTGAGCATTGCTGCACTTACCTCTCCTTTCAATAAGTTAATGGTGTGGGAACTTGTTGAGTGGACTTTTTGTTGCCTATTTTTCAATGCATATATCCTCTCTGCTTAATTATATAAATTGGGGCTTCCTGCAGTCCCTTGTTATTTCAGCTATCAGGTAGCTATCTGACCTTAGCCATCATATCTGTTACAGTATGCTTGATAATATAGAATTGGTTTCTGACTTTCCTAAATTCATTCCTTATCAGGTATATAATATTGAAAAACTTTCAAGGCTTTTACTCCATCTTAAATTTATAATCTCCTTTCCAATTCAGTTGAGCTGCTATGAGTGATTTACCGTTACCACTAAATTGAAAACAGATGATATCAGTAACTGGTCCAGATAGTTGCAAATTGCAATTATTTTTTATGTTCAAGATATTTATAGTATAATGTAGGAGTCAATTTTTTTCATATTGTATTCTTGGCTTTGACAATTTTTTGGCATGTACTTTGGGGGTGTTGGCAATTGATTGTGATTTTAAAGAAGTGATTTCTTTATTGATTTTGTAGGATAGTCAAAACTCAAAAGTGGGTCGCGTTTGAAAATAAAATGCTTTTGGCCAAAAATTTCATATGCTGGTGTTATTTGCTCACGTCTTTAAACAACTTTACGGATAACCCATTAAAATTGAGTTTAAAAGAAATGGATTAGGATTGTAAATTCAGTTGTATTTTTTTTTTCCCAAAAAACATAACGTCATTTTTAAGCAGTTTTAAATGGATCTATATCTGTTTCTTGGAGTCAGCTGAAAAGTGATTTATTAATCAGTATAAAGCAATACACTCCTTATATTTGTTGCCTTCGAGTATGGAGTATGATAAGCATTTGTATACTATATATGTGTACAGATATTCATGTAAATTTCTCTGTTGGGAGCATGCCCCTTTGTTCCCCAATTTATTCATCCATGGATTTATTCCGACAACCAAAAACCTGTAACCTTTTGCTCCATTTATATTCAAAACGAGATAGTCTGTAGTTAAAACTGCAAATATCTCCAAGTTACTGGTAGTGAAACTCTTAGTTCTGCAGCACATCTTTTGTTCTTTAATTTAAATGTACTGGAGCAAATATACATGCTATCACTTAAATGTTTGATGTTTTAGGACATTAAATTCATATGTTTCCGTGTCTGATTATCTTTCTCTACATTAGGCTCTTAAAGAGGCACTTGCACGTATCAGAGTTTGTTCCAGATTGGAAGGGCTTCTGCTGAAAAAGAAAGCTCTTAAATGTGGAGATACACCTGAAATTCATTCTCAAAAGGTGTAAGAGCAAACTCATTCTTAAAAGCCATATAAGTATTTGTGTACTGCAATTGTATAATTTCAGGTTTCATTTATTTTTTGAAAGGTGCACCTTTTGCTCTCCATGTTTCATCAATTTTATCTTATATTCTTTTTGTTTGCTTTCGTTAGTAAGAAAAATTGCCCTATCAGAAATAGGGTTGCACTGTAGAGCCTTCTCTTTAGCTTCTAATGAAATTCTTAAGTGTCCTTTGCTTTTGGTGGGAACATAATGTTCCGTATATGTGATGTGGCTTCCATGACCTGCATCGAACTATCTCTTCAGGGTTTTGGTGTTTCAAGTTGTCTTAAAAATTCTTAATAGCTAGGAATTCATGATGTCTGAAAATTTGTGCTTTAAGCATGTCAGGTTGAGAAGTTGAAAATATTGCTGGAATCCCTAGCAAGCTCCTCCTCGAAAGCCGAGAAGCGCATTGCTGACTACAGGTGTAATATTGCACGTGAAAACTGAACTTTCTTATTCGAGTTATTGACAGTTACCAGCATTTTCTCAATATTTTAAAGGCTTTGTTCTAGGTTTTGTGTTCTATTCATACCTTTGTCCCATTTTCTGGCTTGCTTTCCAATTCTATTTTAGTGGAATCCATATTTAGGTTATATTGCTTTGTCAGTTTTATATCCTTTCCCAATTTTCACTTTGAATATATTTTTTGCTCTAATTGCATTTCCCTCATATTTATATTCTTCTTTCTGAAAGTGTGATCTTTTTTTTCTCCTTACTGTTTATTGGTTTTATTTACATGACATGATTTTTATGTTTGTTGCATGCTTCGTAGTTTGCCTGTTGTTTTACTGCCTGCCATTTTTTGGATTGTTTTCCCTGTGGATTGTGGTGGGAGTGTGGGTAGGTTTAGGGGATGATGCAATATTTCATACCTAGAAAAACATGCAAAGCAACGAACAAACCTAAAGCAATAGGAAAAAGTGTTTGGCAACCAAGTGTTCTGGAATAACTTCTAGTGGTAATCATAGTTTATAAATGCGAGAGGCGCAAAAAGGCGCCAAGGGGATGGTAGCGCCCTTGGTGCCCGAAGCGCGCCCTAGATACATTTTGAAAAAATATATCATATAAGACTTTCTACCACATAATACAACTAAAAACTCAATAAATAAACATTATAACATAAGATAAGCATAAAATTTACACAAAAAAGTGAAGATAGACTTCGCGAGTTCATTCTTCACAAACAAAAACCATGAAATTAACACACCAAGTTAACAATTTCTAAATCCTCCTCCTCGTCAACATCAAAATCAAAACCCTCCTCCTCATCAAACATCTCATCATCATCGGTGTACTCTTCTTCATCTTCCTCTTCCACTTCATCAAATGTCTCCTCATCGTCATCTTCATCTCTAAGTCTTAGAGATGAGTCTTTTTTCCTATTGCCTTTGTCCACTTGTTTGCTCTTGCCTTTAGAAGGTAGCCTTGCACTTGAGCTACCCACATTTTTTCCCTTCCCCATCTCCTCTCCCTTGCTCACTTGTTTCCCTCTAGTTTGGTATACGGGCTCATCAACCCCAAGAGCATCACCAACCATACTCCACGTTAAATCATCACAATCATGAGAGTTGTGACAGAGGAGGAGGGCTGCGTATGTTTTGAAATGAAACCCTAGTTCTAATAACAACCCTATGGTTGTAATAAGGATGCAAGAAAGTAGGTTCAAAGCTACTCAAGCTACCAGGAGAAGAACGAGACTAACAACCAAATGGAAGAGATAAGGGAGAGGAGGAGCTTAGCTGCAAAGCTATACATAATTTGTGATGCTAATAATTACCAACATACAACAGGATAAGGCCAGTCTGATTGGTTTTTGCATCCATGGATCAGAGCACCATGAAAACTTCAAAAGTATTAAAAGACTGTAGATATGGTTGTAAAAAATGATATCGGAACACATGTAATATCTTGGATAGTGGGTTACTTATTCAGTTATTAGGCACAGTAAAGGTATCCTTCGAATCACTTGAAGGGCAAAACCCTCTCAAACCTCTCTGTCTGAGTACCTGAAGTAGGTGAATTTGGTTATATTATGTGGGGTTGTCTTTTCTGTATTCATGTTCCTTCAGGAAATTAATATATTTCGACAAATTTGAATTCTTATAATCTACCTCATATATTTAGCAATCTCTTAGCCTGTTTTATTTTATGAAATGCCCTTTGTTACAGTGATGTTTCTTCTTTTGCTAAATGCATCGCTTCTAAATTTATTTCAGGCTTCAGAAAGAGGATGCATTAAAGTTCCGAGTGACTAAAGCCAACGAAACTGATGAAATTGAAAAGGTAATATACAGAGATTTTGTGATGTTTGCGCTTTTAGACATGGGAAGTTTAAGAAAGAAGAGTTGAAAGTATATTTCTGTCAAGTACTAAAGTTAGGTAACTTCAAAAGAAATTAGAAGAAATTCTATACCGCGCAACAGGCTATCTGTGACCAATAAGAGATGGATAGCTGAACTTTAAACCAAAATAACTGGAAAAAAAAAACCCTCTGATATTACTGATCCTTTAGCATTAAAATGACACATCAGATGCTATTTTAAAAAAATGCATATTAGATTCTATTTCAATCTTTAGGATAAGATGATGGCATGAGTGAAAAGTAGTGAACATGCATGAGTTGTGTATTATTAATCCTCCTTGGTCAACAAGTTTCTGCCGCAGGCAAGGAAGAGGTGAAATTGATTTTTGTGTATGGTAGATGGTTGGATGAGTTCTGTACTGTCATGAATACTTGTCTGCTTTGCTGCATATCAGATGCTCTTATACAGTTATGGTTCAATTCTTTTATCAGGAACTCGCAGCTGAGATATCTGTTCTTGAGAAACAGAGGGATGAACTTGAAGCTCAATTGAAAAAGGTGTTTTATCCTCCGAACTTAGTAAACTATTGCAAATTCTGTAATGAGATAACATTGTTTTCTAGAATACTGTGACAGTACTGTTCTCCCTCTCTTTTTCTCTGTCTATCTCTTTTCTTAGTGTTAGTTATGTGTCCATGGCCATTGCCTGAATTGTAGCTGAATCAAAGTGTGTAGCCCAGGCTAGTTGTATGCTTGCAAATTTCGTTGAAATTTAAACACGTCATAATAACGTAAAATATATAGTGACTTGTGGTCCAAAGGAAATGTGAATTAAGAACTTGTGTAAAGCAAACTCCTGGTTTCTTTTCCTTGTGAGTTTATATACCTCTTACGTTTACAGTAATTCCATTGAATTGGGGCTTGGGTTGTTAGCATTCTATGTTCTCTTTCACTTGTTTTTGCTTTTCAAGATCCATATATAACTATCTGGTGGCCAATTAAGTTCTATTGCTGTTTTAAAAATTGACAAGTATGACCATGTATTTTGATATTCTCTTGTGTTTCGTCTGGCATGAAAAATTTAGGGTTAGTTGATGTACCCTATAGTGGCGTATTTTACTTCTAATATTTTTAATTATATTTGTGATGCATTTGTTTGAAAGGTCAATATTTCATTATCTGCTGTGCAAGCTCGTCTTCACAATGTAAAGGAGGAGAGGGATCAATTCTTTGATGCTAATGATCAGATTGTTGCCCATTTGAAAACTAAGGTATACTAAACTGGTGCCTCTGAAAGTACTTTATTCCTATAAACTATTCTTTTAGCTACTTGTTAATACCTCTAATCACATGGATAGATACTGTATGTCTCCAACTAGATTGATAATGAAGTTGTGACCTGCCTTATCAATATTTGGTTGCATTTCTTTACTGCTTTGCAGGATGATGAACTAGGTAGGTCCATTACTTCATGTCGAGGAGAAACTGATATTCTTAGTACGTGGATCAGTTTTTTGGAAGATACTTGGTCAATTCAGTGTTCATATGTGGAGGATAAGGACAAGAATGCCAGGTATTGCATGAATTTAGAGTTCATGTGCTTTAGTTGATGGATTGTGTATGATTTTTGACAACCTTTTGTGATTTAATTTTATCTTTATGCCTCTCTTTTATTTATGAGGCTATAAGCCTATGTCGAACTTCATTTGGAAGTGTATCCAGTTGGACTTAAAGTACTTCGCAAATACGTTGCATGCTTGGTAGTTGATTTTAAACAGAATTTCCAGAGTTATATCGTTTTAAAAGTATTTTGGCGAACTGCAAAATTGTGGCTTTTAATATACTACCTCCATCCCGGGTCTTTTTTCCAAAAGACCTGGGCACACGGACTAAGAAAAAAGTAGAGTATGTGAGTGTGAAGTTAATTAATAAAATATAAAAAATGTACTTTATTGACTTTTGTAAGTGTAAATTATTTCCTTTCTAAGGTAGGAAAAAGGAGTTGGGACGTCCCAAAAGGGAAAAAGGGGAAAAAAGAGTTGGGACGGAGGGAGTATATTTTCTCTCTTTTATAATGTATTCTACCAAAGTCTTAACATATTTATAAACGCTTCCCAAAAATCTGTATTAGAAGTACATCCCATAGATGGCTTTTCATTTCAGAGTGCTCATTAAATAGTATCAGATAATAATGTTTGATAATCTTTCATTTGCATTTGTAAGTGCTGAACTGGAGAGACATGAAGAATACTTCACAAATTTGGTCACGGAGCTGCTCTCTTCCTATGAGGTGCTTAAAGTTTTCTGCAGCAATGCCACTTGAGCTTCTTCTTTAGTTCTCTAGAAACTTCTGAACTCTCTTTTTCTCACTCTCTCACCCACACACTTCCCATTTTGATGCAGAAATCTTTGAGACCACCTATTGATCGCATTGGAAAGTACGTGCACAACTTAAAGAGCTTGAATGACGGGTATTGCGCAAGAGTTAAAAATGTAGATATCCTAATTTGTCTGTGAATTGATATTCTTCAACATTTCTTACAGGTCTGCGCCGAATGCTGAAGTCGAAACTAATGATTCTGAAATATTGAATCCAAGGAGAAGTCTCGAGGAGGAATATCTGGATTTTGAAGCTAAGGTAAAAATCATAATCTCAGATGGTGCCTTGAAGTTTCTAACGTATTTAAGAACCTCTTCTATTTTGCTTCCGTTTTCCCAAATATATTCTCTTAAAACAATTTTTTTCTTCCTTTTTGCGATACATGTAGCTCATTGAAATGATTTCTTATTTCTTTTTCATCACAGATAATAACAACTTTTAGTGTGGTGGACCACATGCGAGAGCAGTTCTATGCCCAACAAGGAAGTTTACCCAGGTTTGACTGCCCAAAATTCTTCTTTATTTATCATATAGTATTCCCTTGAGATTCCCTCGATAAATCATTGTAGTATAACTATTTTTC
>JAPKLY010000242.1:542954-575973 GCA_026898435.1 Prunella vulgaris | reverse complement strand
CATTCCATTACTAGAGAGTGGATACAAATCCTCAACTAACTCACCTGAACCAAATATTCCAGCACTAACCTCTTCAGCAACCCTTTTCCTCAACTTCTGATCAGTCTAATGCTTGATCAATGGAATAGAATGAGGTTCACAAACACCTCTCCACTTCAACCGGTGAAAATATATTATTTGTAAAAGAATGACACAACCACTGATATTTTTCACAGAACCCCTTTTGTACAAAGTAATAGACTCACACAACCTCCTCAACACAAGTTCACACCAATCAAACTCAAGAATACAGTCTGGATTCTCTAATGCTTTATAAAAGACAGGATTAACACTTCTATTTGCAGAAGGACACAGAAAAGAACACATACTATACAAAACAAATAACCGCTTAAAATCATCACCACCATTACGACATTTATCCTTAATAGTGGAAGGAAGTTTCCCTATCGGACTCTTTGCAGCAAACCCATACTTCTGAGCAAATGTATTAAAAGCAGAGCAATCATCAGACCTACGATAAAGAGGGACCTCTCTCCCTTCGTTCCTTGGAATCTTAAAAACATCATAAACATCATCAGCAGTAATTGTAAACTGCCAAAAATAATCAACCACTAACATACGACTGCTACCATTGAAATTATCAACAAGCCAATCAATCATGCCACTGTTTACAAGCCCAGTAAGCTTTAAATCCAGCAAACCTTCAAAACCAATACACTCCAAAGACGCCCTTTGTTCATCATTCAAACTTTTAACCAATTCACATAATCCATGTGGACGACACTGAGATATAATTTTACTGCAAGACAAATAATATATAATACATTAAGTAATATCCAAAATAAAAGATAATGAAAACCAATTAATAAATACATCAACAACAACAACAAATACCTCAAGACAAACAAAATGATACCTAAAGAAGAATAACAAAATACCCAAAAAAGTAAAAAATAATATCCACGGTTAAAGTGAAAAAATACAAAAATAACAACAAAAAAATAACAAATATATATAAAAAAAATCACAGAAAATACACAAAATCAAATAACAAATAACAAAACAATTCAATTAACAAAATAACTACAACAAAATGACATATTACATACTAAAAAAGCAAATAAATAATAATACCCGAACATAAAATAAGTGATACCCAAAGAATAAAAAATACATACCCATAACAGAAAAAGTAATACCCAAAGACTAAAAAAAAATACCCAAAGAATAACAAATACATATCCATAGAAGAAAAGTTAATACCCAAAGACTAAAAACAAATACCCAAATAATAACAAAGTAATACCCAAATAAAGAAAAAAAATACCTAGAAATCTCTTCTCTAGAAACAGAATGCACCTCCGATGAAACAATCTTAGCAGATTTCCCTTTGCTTGAAATTTCCTTTCCAGATTTCGCTTTATTTACAAGTGATTTGATAAATTTCTTCTTCTCCTTTAAAAAAACAATAAGTCTATCATCTTCTTCCTTCGGTGCATGTTCAACACGATCACCAACGAAAGGAACTATCTCATCACACTTATTCACAGGAGAATCTCGATATTTTTTCCTCTGATACACAACATCTTTCTTGTGCTTAGGTCCACTACCTTTAAGAACAGTATATTTCTTCTTCTTCACCATTATAACAGAAACAAATCCTAACAACATTACAAACAGAGCAAGATCATTACAAACGATACTCAAAAAACAAAATATTAAAATGAAGTACAATGATACTCATAAAAAATAACTTACAACGTATATTGCAGACGAAATCCGAACCAAAGGCACCGCGAACAAGAAGAAGAACAAAGAAGAAAAACTTGGAAACGAGAACACGAAACTGGCTTAGTTTGAAAAATGATGGAACACGAAACAATGATACACGGAAGGAAAGGGCGGTTAATAGCCGGTTTAATTAAAACCCGAATAGAGGTCCGCGCGTTTTCAAAATGAATATCAAGTCAGATCCGATTTTTTTTTTTTAATTGGGCCCAAATACAAAGGACCAAAAATTCAGCCTTCTTCGTGGATATAAGAATTTGTGAAATTATATACTCCCTCCGTCCACGAAATTTATGCTCACATTTTTGCACGTGGTTTAATGCAATATGTCGGAAGGTATTATGGAATATTGTGAGGTCCATTTTGAGTAAAGAAAGTATTTATGGAAAGTACATATGATATATTTTTCATAAATATTCTCTTTATTCAAAACGGACCTCACAATATCTCGTAATACCCTCCGACATATTGCATTAAACCACGTGCAAAAATGTGAGCATAAATTTCGTGGACGGAGGTAGTATATTTTAATTGATGCACTGAACGGGGGGGGGGGGGGAAAGAAAGAAAATCATGTAGAGGGGCAAACATTTGGCTTTAAATATAACGTCAACTATTCATGTGTTTCCTCCAGGCTTGTGAAGATTTATCCCTTCACTTTAGTGTCTAGCGTGGAAGCAGCGCGGCACCGGAGATGATTCAATTGGATATCGGAGTCATAAAAAAACAGGGACAATAATACGAACAGGGAGATTGTTTGTTATTCTTGTCATTTTAGATTTGTAACACTATGATAATCCGCCAATTTGAAATGCTACATAAATTACCTATACAACGGTTGAGAGTTTGCAAGAACTCGTGCTCATTTTACCATGCACATCAAATGCTCGATGAAATTCCGCAGCCACCGAATGTCTCTGTTCACCGTATAATGCTCAATCTCATACACCAAAATCGCCGCGACGAAGCGCTTCACGTGTTCAAGAGGCATCTTCAGTTGGATATTTACGGAATTGATGATTTTGCGGTAGCGCTCGCTTCCAAGGCTAGTGTTGGAATCCCAAGAATTGGGTATCAAATTCATGGATTTGCACTGGTTTCTGGGTTTATGAATTACGTTTCTGTGTGTAATTCTTTGATGAACATGTACTGTAAGTCGCGGGATTTGAGGATGGCTTTATGCGTCTTTGAGAACTTGAAGAACCCTGATACTGTTTCTTATAATACAGTGCTATCAGGGCTTGAAGATCATGAAAGTGCACTGACTTTTGCTCGTGGGATGCATTCAGCTGGGATTGCGTTTGATGCAGTAACTTGTACCAGTGCCCTTGCCCACTGTGCAGATATTGAGGAGTTTGGTTTTGGGTTTCAATTGCATTGCCTTGTTTCGAAATTTGGACTGAAGGGGGAATTATTCATTGGGAATGCACTAGTTACAGTGTATTCGAAGTGTGGACGAATCATGGATGCTAAGAAAGTGTTCGATGAAATGCCTGATAAAGATTTGGTTTCTTGGAACGCCCTTCTCTCCGGCTATGCTCAGGAGGGAAGTTATGGGTCAGAAGCTATTTTAACATTTGTTGAGATGTTGAAAAGTGGCATGAATTTAGACCATGTCTCATTTACTAGTGTAATCTCAGCTTGTAGTCAAGAGGGAAACTTGGATTTCGGGAAGCAAATACACGTTTTATTGGTGAAGAGAGGATACGGCGATCATAGCTCCATTTGCAATGTTCTGATGTCTATGTATTCAAAATGCGGTATCATTGATGATGCGCGATTGGTCTTCAAGAATATGGTTGATCGTAATGTAGTATCATGGACAACAATAATCTCCATAAACGAAGAAGAAAGTGTAAATTTATTCAAGGAGATGATACAAGATGGAGCAAGCCCAAATGATGTCACGTTTATTGCATTGATTCATGCGATTGTAAAACACAATACAGTAAAAGAAGGTATAATGGTCCATGGTTTCTGTGTAAAGGCGAACTTTCTTTCCGAAATAAACGTCGCAAATAGTTTCATTACCATGTATGGTAATTTTAAGCTGGTGGATGACTGCATTAAGGTGTTTGAGGCACTTGAATATAGAGAGATCATATCTTGGAATTCTCTGATATCAGCTTATTCTCTAAACGAGATGTACCGAGAAGCTTTTCAAGTGTTCTTGTTGGCTTCAAATGAATTAACACCAAATGCATATACATTTGGTAGTGTCTTGCATGCGATTGCCTCATCAGAATCAATTTCTCTTAAGCTAGGCCAAAAATGTCATTCTTGTATTAAGAAACTCGGGTTGGATATTGACCCGGTTGTCTCGGGTGCACTTCTTGACATGTATGCAAAACGGGGTAGCATATGTAAATCTCAGAAGATCTTTTCTGAGTTTGGGCAAAAGAATCAAGTTGCTTGGACAAGTATAATCTCTGCTCACTCAAGACACGGGGACTATGAGAAAGCAATGAAGTATTTCGACGAAATGGTGAAGGAAGGAGTGCAGCCCGATTCGATTACATTCCTTTCAGTATTGACATCGTGTGGTCACAATGGAATGGTCGATATAGGAATAAAAATCTTCAATTCAATGGTTAATGACTATTCTGTAGAACCTTCTGCAGAGCATTATTCTTGCATTGTGGATATGTTGGGCAGGGCAGGGAGGCTGAAGGAGGCTGAAGAACTCATGGCACGGATTCCTGGTGGGCCCGGGATATCCGTGCTGCAAAGCCTACTCGGGGCGTGTAGAACTTACGGAGATGTGCAGATGGCAGAGAGGGTGTCCAATGCTTTGATTGCTATGGAACCTAATGATTCAGGCTCTTATGTTCTGATGTCTAACTTGTTTGCAGAGAAGGGTAAATGGGGGAATGTTGCTGTGATGAGGAAAATGATGAGAGAGAGGAAAGTGATGAAAGAAGTTGGGTTTAGTTGGGTTGATGTTGGCAATCTTGATGATTCATTACATCTGCATGCATTTTCATCAGGAGACAAGTCTCATTCCATGTGTAAAGAAATCTATGTGATGGTTGAGTTGTTGGGGTCGGAAATGAAACGAAGAAGAAGAGTAGTGCTCTCTCATCACCTGTGATTGTCTGTATGGATTGAAACATGGTGCTTTTAGTTTATTGAAAATGTATAAATATTGAGATATTTTAAACTTTTTATTTGATTTCATCTTGTTTTTTTTATGGGCTTGCACTTGTTTGGCCGATGTTGTAGATTGATCAGTTGTGTTTGTCAGTTTTACTGCTGTGCCCATAAGCCATTCATAAGTAGAATTTGGAATTATGCAAGCTTCTTTTGGGACAATTTAACTTTACATCTGCATTTCGTATGACTTTTGAGGCCTTCACTTCCCATATGTGAACCGGACTAGCTGCCTGGGAAGTAAATATTCCATTATTTGACATGTATATCCTCTAAGATTGTGTTTTATTTAATGGACAAAATAATCAGTCCTGTCTAAACATGATTATTGGCATGAATAATCATGTTTTGACAGGATTGATTATTTTGTCCATTAAACAAAACACAACTGTTTTAGTCCTGTGAGCACCCTATACAATGTGCAATTCTATTATACACGAAAATAATTTGTCGTACTAGTTGATCTTAAAAATATTTGCACACACAATAAGGAAAAAAAATAAATATATGTACACTTATAAAAATATATGTATATTTATCTACGTATTATTATTTTATTTGAGAAATAAAAAAATTTCCCCCCTAAAATCGTTCCCTTGCTAGTTTTAAATAATTCTGGTATGTATGGAAGCATATAATTGAATCTTATATTAATAAAATACCCCAAAATATTAAAAAATATAAGAAAATATCAATGAATAAGTTTTTTTTTTTTTTTTTGTGAAGTGCATATCATGTATTTGTATGTTGAAAATTAATCATAAAAACACATACAATTTGATGTTTATTGTATGTTTGAATCAGCAATATCTTAAACAATAATATAGCAAGTTGTAATCAATAATACCTCAATCTCAATGCCTTAAATAGTAATCATTAATATGCTAAGCAGTAATCAATAATAATACACTAATTTTTAATGGGAAAATTACAAAATGGTTCACAAAATTGATAAAATTTACATATTGGTTCTGTGCAGAAAAAAAATATTTCTATGCAGAAAAAAATTACACTTCTGTGCAGATAATATGAACCAATTTGTAAATATAGCCACTTTTTAAATCAATATGTAAGTCACCCATTTTTAATATACTTATTAAAAAAAATACTAAATTCAATACATACCTTGCTGCAATTGAGTGCATACAAAAGTTAGTGCAATATAGAAATAACTTAAAATTAACTTTTATTTAAAAAAAAAAAAACCACCCTCCATTATAGCAAGACTCCAAAATTACCCTATTTTTATAAATTAGCCTAAAATATTACTTCATCCGTTCACCAAATTATTTTCCATCATCCTTTTTTATTTGTTCAGAATTTTTTTTCTCCAATTTTCTTATTTGAAAACAACTCATACTCACAATAAAATTTTGGGTCCCATAATATTCTTACATTTTTCTTATTTTATACTCCATCCGTACCACTATAAATTGCTCATTTTGTCATTTTCGTCCGTTCCACTATATGTTATTCATTTGTTTTTTTACATTTTCAGGAAATTACTATTAACTTCTTTATAATTATTTTCAATATTTTTAACACTATTTTTATTATTTTTTTACTTTTTCTCATCACATCGCATGTACTATATTAATATTTTTATACTCTTCACCAAAAAACCAAAAAGTTATGAACAATTATAAGAGGACGGAAGAGTATATCATTTTACACAAAATCTTGGGTGCACTTGAAATTTATGTCTAATTTTTTAATTTTAATTTTGACTTTCTCACTTTTGGATATTGATTAGTCAAAATTAAGACTCAATTAAGGGTGCATGGGATACAGTCAAATGCACCCAAGACACGCTAATCATTTTATTATAATACTACTCTTTAGAGCATCTCCAACTGTTTGCGCTACTCTAGCGCAGAGTTAGCGCTAGAGTGACGCAGAATTTGAAATTCATTTTCAACAGTTCACATTACATTCTGCACTACATATATTTTTCTTAATTTTTAATAAGTTTAATTTATATAATTTTAATTTAAACCTAAAGAAATTACAATTTAAATTTAAAAATATTACAAAATATTACATAAATAAAATTATTTTAAAAAAACTAGCGCGGGTGAATAGTGCGCGCTATAATCAGCGCGACACTATTCACAACTCTCATGTGACGCTGAATTGTAGCGCTGCGTTGGAGGTAGAATTCATCTCCACCCCAGCACAAGGTTGGAGTTGCTCTTATATATTCATAGGTTCATGGACTGGGATATATTTTAGGGACAAAAAGCAAAATACCCATTTTGATAAAAAAAAAAGTTTTTTACCCATTTCTTCTAAATTTTTTTTTTCTACCCATATGACCCACTTTCTTACTTCTTACCCCATCCACATTTTATTTTAAGAAATTGATGGCCTGCAAGAAATATCTTCATCACATTTTATGTATATAACAATATAAAGTACATACATCATGAATCTATTTAACTCGTTAAATTCAGTCAACTTATAATTAAAAAGCTATTCTCACATGTATTTAAAATTGGGAATATTTTGTGTTAGTTCTTTTTCAAAATTTAGACAAAATTTCACTTTTAAATTTGTATTTCAAAAAATATTATTTAAAAAACTATCTCCTTGAATTACTTATTTTTTTCTTTCCAGCAACTTACACAATTTAAATTTTTTTTATTAAAAATAAAAATGGGGTTGAAAACATTAGATGTATCTAAGAATGTTGAACTATTACGAGTTGATTGAATAAATAAAAGCATTCCTTTTGAACTATTTAATATGTGAAATGAATAAATAAATTGCATTTTTTATAAAATGTAATATATCAGAATTTATTTGCCGGAATCTTCAATAACATCAAGAAATGTATGCTTCTTCAACTTCAAAATCCATCTTGATAGAACTCCACATAATTTTTACAGTGTAAAAATGTAAGAAAGTGAATTGTGAAAGTTGAAAGAAGGTGAAGGAGAATTGTGAATTGTGTATATTATGTGTATTTAATTTGAGTGAGTGAAAGAACTAATTTAAGTGTAGGGGGGAGGGCTGCCAATGTGTATGGGGTGGAGTGTGAGGATTGGGGCAATGTTGTGTGGGTTCGTTGGGGGTAGAAATTTAATTTGGCGGGGGTTTACTTGGGTAGGGATTTAATTTGGCAGGGGTTTGTTTGGGTAGATATATTTAATTTGGTAGGATGGGGTGGGTTTGGGTAGTGTGCTGATTGGGGTTAGTTTTTTGTTCTTATGTGTAAGTAGAGATGTAGTACATGATAGATGGGTATAATTTTTTTTTTTTTTATATGATGGGTAAAAAACTTTTTTTTTATTAAAGTGGGTATTTTCACTATTTTACGTATATTTGTAAGAAATGTAAATTTATTTATTCAATTTGTTTTGTCTCCAGGGATATAAGAGTCTTTCTATTCAAAGGCTGAGGTTTTAGCAACTAGAAAGGGGGTTTTATCATTTTCACTGTCATCTAGGGGTGATCACTATTCGGTTTTAACTGAAAAACCGAACCGAACCAAACCGAAATAAGAATTTGGTTCGGTTAATTTGGTATTCGGTTCGGTTTTGGTTTTAAATATTTAATATTTTGGTTTTCGGTTTCGGTTTCGGTTTTTAAGATAAAAAAACCGAAAAACCGAAAACCGAACCGAATTTAAATATATATATATATAATTATATATGTATAATACTATTACTAAATATTATATTACATAAATATAATTACATTACATATAGATAAAAAAAACTGTAACCCTCAAATCTGTAAGTTACCACTTCCAAATTCTCTCCCTCACTCTCACGGTCACGACGCCTCACTTCCAGAATTTCCCTCCCTTACCCTCACGCTGCTCACCCCATTCCCATCCGTCGCCGTCCACCTAAGCTCACGGCAGGCGGCCACCAAGTCACCACTTCCCATCTCCCTGTTTTCGCACATACAAATTTGACTAGTGATATTTCGGTTAATATGGTTTTGAACCGAAACCGAACCGAAAATTTTGGTTTCGGTTTTTTCGGTTTTTAATGTATATGGTTCGGTTTTGGTTTCTAATAATAATAAATTCGGTTAGGTCGGTTTTGGTGATTTGGTTCGGTTCGGTTACCATGCTCACCCCTACTGTCATCATCATCTTCATCCCATCTTCTCCACCATCTCTCAATTTTCACTTCTAATTTCACTACAGGGCCATGGCAGCATTACGTCACGCGCCACTGGCGCGTACCATACAGTTTCGCGCACTCACCATGGCCCGTAGCAGCAGTAGCATAGAAACCCCCGCAAGAGTTTCCCTACCTCCCGTCAAGAATAGCAAGTCAGATACACGGCGCGTGCTGCTTGGCCTGTCGGAGACGGATTTGCAACAAGTTGCCGTTGAATTGGGACAGGTGGGATTTAAATTGAAGATAAAAGCACCTTGGGCGTTTCAAATTCTCGGTGTATAAGTTTATTTACTTTGATTTTATATCAGGAAAAATATAGGGGCAAGCAGTTGCATCAATTGTTGTACAAGAGGAAGGTTAGAGAACTTCAGGACTTTAATCAGGGTGAGCATTTCATCAAGGTTTTGTAGATTAATGGCAATCTTTCCCTGCAATCCAACACTTATTGTTTATTTATTTATAATTTTATTTTTGGTGTGGGTGAGAAGTGCCATTGGCATTCAGGAATGAGTTGGAGGAAGCGGGGTGGAGGGTGGGTAGGTCGCCTATCTTCAAGGAAATCACTGCTGCTGATGGCACGGTTAAGGTGAAGAATTTACTGCTCTTGCTATGCTAATATTTCGCTCCTATAGTATTACTGTGGAATGAGTTTCATGTTTAGATGATTGGTTGAGCAGAATTGCTATTCATGTGCAAAGGATGTATATGACAATTAAGAAACAAAATATGAGTTTTTGGATACCAGAATCTATGTTAACAAATTCCTTGAATGAATGAAGTTGGGCAAACACAAAAACTCCTGATTTGTGTATGCACCCTAGAGGCGTCTCGTTTTATTAGTTAGGATCAGAAGCCAGTCTCATTTTATCTTACATGCTGTATCTAATTTTCTGAAGAACTTAAGTTATGGCAATGCCTTACATTTACAGTTAAAAGCTCTCTCTTCCCTCCCTCCTCATTGTTATCTGTTTTGGCTTGCCAAATTGCAACTCTTACGCTGACCTTCTAAACTATAGCAATTTATTGTCAGTGTCTGTCATCTGATTCCGTGCAGAAAATGTTCACTTCCAGATTGAAACCTTGTTCATAATCTGTTCTTCGCAAACCAAGAGGGTTACAATTAACAAGTAAAATAATAGGATGTGAATTTTTTTCCAATTTCCATAGCATGACACAGATATTGGTATTCTTGAACCATTTACGAGCCATGAAATGGTGTTAAATATTCAGTATCCATTTGACATGGATTCCCAAGATTATGCCTCAAAGATCTTCAGCAATGTATGAAAACTTGAAAAGCACTTTCCACTCTTTATATTCCTTGTGATTTTTGTCACAGGCTACCTCATCTTGCATTATCTACACCAAAGTTCAAATATGCTTCCTTCATTGGGATGTCCAATATGCTAATCTATGATGTAATGAGACCTGCAACTCAAAACGCCAAGACATGGACAATAAGGATGCACATTTTTGGCCACCTTATTTTGATGACATCCATTTGGCTAACATAAGTTGAATTAAATTTGATGACTGCTAGGCATATAGATGTGAAATGTGCTTTTTTCTTATCTATTAAATTAAAAAAAAGGTATGGCTGCTCGGGGTATAGATGTGAAAGGTGCTTTTCTCTTATCTATTAAATTATAAAAAAAAAGGGTATGGTTCACATAAATACTGAAATTGCCAAATGACAATCTAAACTTTCTGCATACTTTATCCCCATTACACTGCAGAACACAATATTTGCTGATTTGCTGGAGATAATGTTAACAAATGGAAAAGTGGAAAAAAAAAAAAAGATCACTGTGACTTTTGATACAATCTCTCTATCGTGTATCTCTTTGTGTATGGAATTGCCCTCCTCTTCCAAGTTTCTCATCAGCACTATTGTCTCTTTCAGTTGCTGCTAAAGTTGGAGGATAGCAGGCTGGTGGAAACTGTTGGCATTCCTGTGGATGACAGAGGTTCACCTCGACTAACTGCATGTGTCTCATCTCAGGTAACTTCTCATACCTAATGAATCGTCCTTTAGCATAGTTCATTTCTCTTAAGGAGTTGTTTTGTGCATTTTGTTGTCATGCTTCTTACTGTCCATTCCACTTAATGGACCAGGTTGGTTGCCCATTACGTTGTTCTTTCTGCGCCACTGGCAAGGGAGGTTTCTCGAGGAACCTTAAGAGCCATGAAATTGTTGATCAGGTTAGCTTATATCTGGTCACAAGTAATTTCATAAGTTATTTGAGGAAGCTAATCTAGCAAAATAAAATTTTCATCTCATTTTTTATGAACTTTTTGGTTTCTGTATGTTTGTCAATGGGCTCAACCTGAAAATCACGCAGGAATTCTTGCTCCGCTCATCGCTTATATGGAGCTTATTTATAAATAAAACGATTTCATAAGCATGCAATTATTCTATTCTATTCTATTCTACTTCATTTATCTCAATAGTGGTTATAGAAGGTATTAATATGATGAAGTTCTTTTAAAATGTGATTGAATATGGTAATTCAATATCTTTAGGACTTCTTTTATGTCAACAATTGGCAGTTTACTAGTGTTCAATTTCAAATATCTTTCTGAAATGTGCAAGTTCAAATTTTGTAACTAAAAGAGCACCAGCTAATGAGTTCCTTTACTGAAGTAAAAAAGTAGAGCATGCACTTCTTTCAATGTACAATTTCAAATATGTTTTTGAAAATGTGTGTTCAGGTTTTGTATACAAAGGGCGCTGGTTAGTGTTTCTTTCAGCTGAAGTAAAAAAAAGAAAAAATGGGGCATTTTAAAATGTGTAATTTAAATAGCTATGTATTTATAGGCTTGAATTATACACTGTTTGACATCTAAACATTTTAGGTTTTGGCGATTGAGGAGATTTTCAAGCGTAGAGTTACAAATGTTGTGTTTATGGGAATGGGTGAGCCGATGATGAACTTGAAAGAAGTTCTTGAAGCACACCGTTGCTTGAACAAGGTATAGTGACTATGAGTGACCAGAAGCAAATGTTCTACTTATGGTTTCACAGCATTGTATGATGATCCATTCAAGTTATTGCTACTTTCTTGTTGTGGACAAAAATTGAGTTTTTTTTGTGAAAATAAATTAATAAATGTTTTGAAATAGGATTTCTCTTATAATCATTTCATTAAAACACATGTTCAAATGATTTAACTTGTAAATTAATTCATATATAATATATAATTGACATCCTTATTCCATTTCTACAATCTATGTTAGTTCTTGCTTTTAGAAAAAGAATAGGACAAACACACATTGGTGCTACACCTAAACTAATTCTGTAGTTTAAAGCCTAAAAAGTAGATCTTTACTGGAGTTCAGGATATTCAAATTGGGCAGCGAATGATTACAATTTCAACTGTTGGAGTTCCAAACACTATCAGAAGACTGGCATCTCATAAACTTCAATCGACATTGGCTCTCAGGTAGCACTTTCAACTTGCGCATTTCAAACTATATATGCAGTGACAGGCACAGTGTTAACATATGATATTTTGACTATGTTTAGTTGGGGGGGAATGGAATGTCTGAATCATACACCAGTGTCAATTTCAATTTGAAATTTGAAATTAAGCCCAGTTGAATGCAGTTTCATTCTACGCGTCTTTAAGTCGTGTACCACTGGTGTTAAAGAATTAGGCTGATGGTTTTGATATGGAGCCCAATGGTGGGTTTCTTATGGGGCCCATCAACTGCATAAAAAACTTGTATAAGTGCAGTGTGCAAGTGTTTTATGCTGTTGGGCCCCATAAATAACCTATTACTCATTACGCTGATATTCTATCATTTAAGATTCTCTGATTCTGGAACTCTCATGCTCTTTTATGTGTTCCAACTTCCACCACCAGCTTACATGCACCGAACCAGAAACTTAGGGAAATGATTGTCCCAAGTGCTAAGTCGTATCCATTGGATGCAATCATGGAGGACTGCAAACATTACTTTGATAAAACCAGTAGACGAGTATCTTTTGAATACACACTGTTAGGTATTCCCTCTTCATTTTAAAGCTTCGTTTCTGCATTACCCACATGCAACACGACATATAATGTGACATCTATTCTCTGCCTTTTCCGTGGCAGCTGGAGTCAATGATAGTGTAGATCATGCAATAGAGCTAGCAGAGCTTCTTCGTAAATGGGGTAGTGGTTATCATGTAAACTTAATTCCTTTTAACCCAATTGAAGGTTCAGAGTACAAGCGTCCCTACAAGAAATCAGTATGTCTCCTCTCTTAGCTCATGCTCTCATTCTATGCAAGTTGACTGTAGCTGACAATTGCTACCTTCACATAGGTTCTAGCATTTTCTGCTGCTTTAGAGTCTCGTAAAGTTACTGTTAGTGTGCGCCAGACACGGGGATTGGATGCAAGTGCAGCCTGTGGGCAATTGCGGAACGAGTTTCAGAAAGTCCCGTTGCTTGCTGCTGATGATGGGGTCCAAGATTCTCCCCAGTTAGAGATGGCAGTTGCTGCTTGAAGCAGTTGCATATGGCAATGCTTATGCTCGTCTATCGCATGACATGTGATATCGTCTTCCCATTATGCCAGCTCATATAAGAGTTGAGTTATCTTGAGGCGAGGGTAGTAGTGTTGGCATACGTTTCTTTGGACAAGATAATGCCAGTATCGAGGAAGCTGCAGAATTTAGTGCTGTGTTGGCGAAGAACTTCAGCGTGAGAATGTGCATTGCTTTAACTGGATCAGCGTATGTAAATTATTATGATTATTGATGTAATATCATACATATATGCTGGTTAAATACTTCAATTTTAAAAAATCGGTATTCGTTTTATATTTTTCAGAAAATGTAATTTTTTTTGTTTTTGAAAGATTGTGTATTTAGTATTTTTAATCATCATGCAATGTGGCAAGAATACTCATAGATTTCTCGTGCTCTGTCCAGGTTAAAACTAAAGCTCAAAATCCGAAAGGTTGTGCTAAACATAGAAAGCAAAAATATTCTGAAAATTAAATTATACAATGTCAGATAGTTGATGGATATTTGGGTACTCGAAAATGAGTAGAATACTCATTTGATACATTATGTAGGGTGCTTCAATTAAAAATAAAAGGAGAAAAAAATAATAATAGAGACACATTTTTCTTTTAAATCACAAAAAAAATTAAATATGTAAAAATTATAAAAATTGCACACCAAGAAATACACTTAAAATGAGTGTGTATAAAATTTACACACTTACCCTTTTCGTAATATATCTAAAAAATTGCCTCATTATAACCACCACAAATAAAAGTAATCAATGTTGGATCTGTGTTGCAAACTGGTTTGCGTGTCAGATATAGATGAAATATGCGCGAGTTAGAATTTTAAATTTAATATAATTTTTAAAGTTTGAATAAATATATTAATTTATGATGGATTGATTATCTGTTAATGCGTAAAATCTCCAATGGTTATACTTACCGGACGTCCATCTTCTCTGCGGTGAAAATAGACAGCGTGCACTGCACGTGTTAGGACTACTGATCGTTTTTGTCAAATTACTTTTATAGCCCCACGTCTATTTTAGCCCTTTTCAGTTCTCTCGCTCTTTTAACGCTGAATTCGTGAGGGAAGCACTCGACCTGAAGGATGGCGGGCCGGAGGGTCCTCTCCATGCTCAAGAATAGACCGGGGGTGCCGTCAGCCCCTCCGGTGGCAACTTCGTCAGCATCTCCAGCGGCATCGCCGCTACCTGCTGCCGAAGGTAAAGCGAAATCGTTGGCGCGTAAAGTAGTCTCGGGAGCATTGATTTGCTTAACTGGCGGCGTTGCTTTGAGTGCGATTGATGATCTAGTTATCTACCATGGTTGCAGCAGGTTACTCTCTTTACCTATATAGTGACTAATTGCAACTTAGGATCTGAAATTCATCTTCTTTTTTTTTTTTCGCTAATTAATGCTGTTAATTTGGGGATTTGTTTTTTATTCCCATGACTGAGAATTTAATGCTACTATGTCTCTATGTTTGCTAGTTTACTGCATCCAGAAGAATTGCCTACTGAAATTGATTCCTGGGATTCTTTTACTTTGGAGTATTTATACTATTTTTCATTTTATTTGATAGGTGTAGTTGAATTAATTTATGGAATTAAGGAACTACTGCAGTGTAGGTGTGCATTAATGCCACGTTTCCCCCCTTTTTATTTAGTCCTGAAGCAACTGTGATGTTGCATGGTGTTTCACTTTTTGCTTTAGTTTTATCTGTGTTTTGTAGTCATTTTATTGTTTAACTGCATTTTTGTGAATGTTAAGTAACTTGTGGAATGATCTTATCGGTGATCGGGTAGAATCGCAGCAGCATATAGAACTGTCGAACAGATACCCTAGTATCACTGTTTCACCTCAATTGAACAATTGAATGATTTGCTCCACTTGAATAAATTTGGGAGAACTTTCTATTCTATAAATGCTATATTTTTTTGTCTTTGTTAGTGTTGGCCTCTTGGGTACAGAAGGAGAAGAAAATTGTTGCTGCTTATTTGGCTTTTGCTATTTCCAGTTCTCTAAGTTCGGCTGAGAGTGCCTTGTAGAAAACTTAAATTGACATATTCTCATCTATGTCCTTCATAACGTAGAGTTCCAAGTTCGATAGACAATTGATATTTCTTTTTTAAAAGAATAAGTGGAATTGTTTCGAAGACCTGCCATTTCCACCCTTCTCTTTCCCTTTGGCTTCATCAGAGTATAATAGTATTCATTGCAATTTTGGAAGTCTAATACAGTGTATCGTTGGAGGCTAAGGGACACACTTTGCCCACACTGAGCATGCAATTTTCAACAATTATATCATATAAATACAAACATTAGAATTAGATAACAATTATATCAATTTTCAACAATTATAAGAATGGAGTCATCCAACTTAAGAATGGAAGCCAGTTGTTGATGCGATTTTACTATCCTATGCCTACAACATCACACTTCTATTTATGTTTGTCCATTATTGCACATTATTGTGGTATAATATTTGTTACTAAAATATGTTGGCACTGGTTTTTGCAGCAAGGCCATGGAGAGAGCTAGTAAATACCCGGCAGTAATTGAAGCTATTGGGGAGCCTATTGTGAGAGGTCCTTGGTATAATGCATCACTTGCCGTGGCTCACAAGCGGAACTCAGTATCTTGCACCTTTCCTGTTTCTGGACCACAAGGCACTGGAATTCTTCAACTCAAAGCAGTACGCAATGGAGGTTCGATTCATTCTTTATAGCGAAGCTCATTTTTAAGAATTGGAACCTTACCGTTACCCGATTCTGGAGTACATCTTGCCTGTTGCTTTTGATTTATCTGATGAATAATTTTAAGATGCATTTTCAGTTTTGTTGGTTGATGGTGTTACTTGGGTGGATACACATGTTGACCTTCATATATTTCAGCTTTTGATTTGATAATCTGTTACCTTGAAATATGTAACATACAATAGATAATTTTATGTAACTAAATATTCATTTGAAACTCCAAAAATGTACATCATATTTTGAAAATGATTTAGAAAAATATATAGTGAAATTAACTCAATATCTACAACATTGATAAAGCTAATTAATTAACAATCAAAGTTCTGATCATAAAGAATATTATATCTCTTGCATGTTACATATTTAAATCATTTTGGACATCTGTGCATATATATGATATTGGTTTTGTATCTCTATTGTATTTCTGCCTTCAGCTATGTTTAAGGAATTTCTGCCTAGTCACATACTCTGTTTACGATTATTCGACCTCTCAACATTTGAACATTTACAGTTTATCAAAGGATAATCATTTATCTACCTAACAATATCAAAGTTCTTCCATAAGCTAATTTTGTATGAATTCATGATAAAGTAAAAAATCAATCATATTATATATAACTAATAACTACCAGGCTAGGTTCCCATCTTGAGAACTGATTTTTTTATAGGGAACTTTGATTTAGTCTCAGCAAAAAAATTAAATATATTGAGAGAATGAAGTTTTTTTTCTTCCTCTGCATTTCTGAGATGATATTTTGTATTGTGTTGAACAGATGATACTTGGCTTTCAATACTACGGCCCCTTGACTGGGAAATCCTCATTATGGAAGCTCTCCTTCACGTTCCTGGGAATGAAAAGAAAGAACAAACATTTCGTATAAGTGTTTTGGATAACCCTCCTCTCGATTGCAAGCCATGCGTTGCTGCTGCTTGGAAGCCTCAATCACCGGAAGAAAATGCACTAGAGAATCAGTCTCAGGCTAGCTAGCTAGCTTCCATCAATCACATAGATGAAAGTTTAAGTAGTCTTATTAGAGTTACACTGCAATCTATAACTACATATCTTCGATAAATTTGAATAAATTTTCCATTGTAGTTGAACACTTTATGACTGCATGTATTTTTTACGAGGGAATTTTGGGTGAGATGATCTCATAAATGAGACACTAACTCCATTTTAATATTTTTATCATTCTCATTTTTAAATATAATCAAGAATGAATTCCAAAACTAACCATGGGTCATGTAACAAGGGAAATAGTGTTTGTTTTATAACGTGATTCTCTCGTATCAACTTTTGTCAAATCTACTATCAACAAAAAAAGTTAAAATTAGTACTTCGTATAAAAATAATATTTTCCGATCTAAATTCTAAAGTTTAGTTTAAAAGCCATAACTAAAATTTAAAAAATGTTTATTTAAATCTGAAAATGGTCAATACAAACTAAATTTTTTTTACTTAAACTAAATAAAAAAAAAACTGTTAATAAATTTAAAAGTTGTGCTTTTTCATCTTCCATTGTTAGACAACTTGTTCAATGCATCTCTTCAGTGTGTTGTGTATTCAAAAAGTCAGTAACTTCATAAAATTAATAATGGGAATTGAATGAAAAGATTGGCTATATAATATAACTTTCAGAGACGATGAAACGTGCATGAAATTATATTATTTGTTAGTTCCACAATTAATCCGTTGCAGGAGGGAATGGCAGAGCAGGGAAAGCAAAAGGTCGCATGCACTGAAACAAAGATTAAGATGAATGCCATCGAGAATGAACTATCCAATATAGTTGGATTGGATGAGCTTAAAATACAACTCAGGAAGTGGTTCAAGGGAATGCTCTTGGATGGGAGACGTCGGGCTGTTGGGCTTAAAGTCGGGCCGAGAAGACTGCCTCAACTCGCCTTTCTTGGAAACCCAGGAATAGGTAATGAGTTAATTACTCAAATTGGGATGCATGTTCACATTCTCTCTTACTTTAGGTAAACTATATGGAATGGAGGTTTAATTATGATATCATATATTGATATTTTTGTAAAAGGTAAAACTATGGTAGCACGTGTGCTGGGTAAACTTCTGCACATGGTGGGAATACTTCCACAAGATAAGGTAATTGAAGTCCAAAGAACTGATTTGGTTGGACAATACATCGGTCAAACAGGGCTAAAAGCAAGAGAAAAGGTGCGAGCTCTTATAAATCAACATTTAGAATTTCTTTAAATTTAATTAATATGTATGACTATATGATATCAGATCAAAGAAGCCGAGGGTGGCATTTTGTTTGTAGACGAAGCGTACCGCTTAGTACCCATGGGAGCGAGCTACAGAGATTTTGGATTAGAAGCGCTAGAGGAGATAATGTCTTGCATGGACAATGGAAAACTTGTCGTAATATTTGCTGGCTATACAGAGCCAATGGATCGCCTAATTGCTTCGAATGATGGCATTCGTAGGCGGGTGTCTGATATTTTCCACTTTGATGACTTCAGTTGTGAACAGCTTGCCAAAATTCTGCATCTTAAGTTGCCTACTAAGGATAAAAATAGCCCTTTTTATGGATTTAAGCTTGACCCTTGGTGTACTAGTGTAAATGATGTTGCAGCATTTATTAAACGAGGAACAACTGCAGAGCAGCGTGGGAAGATGAACGGTGGATTAGTTGATCAAATGCTGATGAAAATCTGGATTCGAGGATTGATGTGGAATGCACAGATGGATATGCAATGGTTAGTTGTTGGGCTTCGAATGTTGATGAGAGCGGAGGAAAAAAGTGAAAAGTATCATCAGAATAAGAAGGCTGAGGAGTTGAAGGAAGAAAGTGGGAAGAAGTTGGCTGAAGGTATGGCCATTGATGCAGTGTGGTCCGACTTGGAATCCCTCCGGAGAGGTTTTGAGAAATATATGAATGAGTTTCCTCCACCACTTCCAAGACTATGGCTCTCAAGAAGAAGTCTAAAGCTACTGTGTATAACTTGAGGTTAAGGACAAACTCGAGGTGAGATCGATCGTATGTATTTATTTTGCATGAGTTTGAGTCTATTGTTTTGTCATGTGTATCATTTGACTCATTTATAAGGTATTACTATTTAGTCTGATTGTTTTATTGAAATCTATTTCATTACTTCAATTTTCCATATGTATATATGCATTATTTTGATTAAATTTCAGAACATGCATGAATGATATTGTATTGTTGTGTAGCTCACTGGTATGAGTATGTCCTCTTAGTGAGGACATATATATATGGGGTGTGTGATTCGATACAGAAACAGTGGCATAACAAGGTTAGGCTGCAAAAAGGTTAAACCCCAACAATGAATATCTGCACTTTTTCTCAAAATCAAATCCCAACCACATCAACACCATCTTTTCTCCACAAACTCAACCCCCCACCACCACAGCTCAACTCAACCACCAGAAGACGCATCGCAATCACAACCCTTCTCCTCTCCGCACAATCCCTCCCCTCAAAACCCGCCACCGCCCTTGACCTCAGATTCACAGTCCCCGACCAAACCGTCGAGGAAGCGGAATCGGGGATCAAACCCCACTCGCAGAGTCTTCTCAAAGTGAGGGATTTGTTGATGGAGGAGCGTTGGAGAGAAGCGCAGAAGGAGCTCCGGCGGAGCTCGGCACTGCTGAAACAGGACATCTACACCATTATCCAAGGAAAGCCATACGCGGAGAGGCCGCGGCTGAGGGAGCTCTACTCCCATCTGTTCAACGGAGTCACTAGACTTGATTATGCGGCCAGAGATAAGGATAAGATTAGCGTGTGGGAGAATTACGATAGTATTGCGTTATCAATCCATCGCATTTTGTCTGCAATTTGAATTGGCCGGTGTTTGGTAACTTGGATTTGTTTCGTTGTTCCTATCATTTTGGGTTTCACTATTTTAAAAAAAAATTTGCACTATAAAACCGAATTCACTTTATATTTTCAGTACACATTTATTAATAAGAATTATAATAGTTGTTAGTTATTAATTTTGTACGGTGAGCAACTTATACGTACGATGAATAATAGTTCTAGAAAATATAATTTTGGGTTTGACATTTTTTTCATGGTGAATTTTCCGGAATTTTTTTGATATATAAACTGGATTTATTTTATAATTTCTTTATATATTCATTTGTCTTTTTAATTGTGTCAGGTTAGAGTCTAAAAGTTTTTGATCCATAACTTATTTAATTATTTTTTAGTTTTATTTTTATTTAGTCACAATATTGAAAAATATATTAAACTTTGGCTTAAATACGTTGAAAATTTGAAAAGCAGATGTTCAATTTTGATATTCAATTAAAGAACAACACATGGTAGAAATTTCTACCGTAGAAATTACTAAATATAAAATAGAAAAAAATAAGTGTAACACCTAGGGGTGTAAATGAGTCGAGCCGAGCCGAGTAGTGCTGAGCTCGAAACTCGACTCGAAAGCAATACTCGAAGCTCGAAACTCGACTCGAACTCGATCGAGCTTGATTTTTTTAGCTCGAGCTCGACTCGGTTAAGAACTCGACAAACTCGAGATCGGCTCGACTCGACTCGATAATTTTATTATTTTAATAAAATAAAATATTAAATATATTTTAGCTTTTTTTTTCTAAAATTAAAGCTCGACTCGACTCGAGCTCAATAACTTTATTTATATATTCAAAATAATAAAAAAATATTAAATATTGTGCAAGCTCGATTAGGCTCGCGAGCCTCTCGAGCCGAGTATTTATAAACTCGAACTCGACAGCTACTCGAGTAGCTCGAGCTCGACTCGATTTGGTTCGAGTCGATTTCGATCTTTTTACGAGAAAAGCACGAGTAGATTGCGAGTCGGCTTGACTCATTTACACCCCTAGTAACGCCCACTCCCTTGCCCCTAGCTCACGCCAAACAGCCCCAACAGTACATACTAATTCCCGCTAACCCACCCCAAACCCCCCCCCCTCCCCACCCCCCACCCAAACAAACTCTCGCCAGACCCACCACCCACTTTCACTTCAGCCATTTAAACTAATTTTAATTTCTTTTTATTTACTTTTTTTTTAAGTTTTCTTTTTATTTTCTTTTTAATTATTGTGTAATTAAAATATATATTTAATATTATATTATAAATAAATATTTATACATATAGTAACACACATTTAATTTTACAGTAACATATATTTGCTCTTATAGTAACATATATTTGTCTCCCAATTTGTGTTACTATATGGGCAAATGTGTGTTACTATACGAACAAAATATATTTTTATGAGAATAAATATGTGTTTTTTAATTTATTCATCATCAATTTAAATCTAGGTATATTGTTTCATGTAATAATATATTATTATATGAAAAAATAATTGCTTCTATAAAAATAAATAAATATTTGTGAATAGTCAATATTTATTTTTATAGTAACACACATTTTGCTCTTGTATTATGTGAAATATTATTTATCCTATAAAAACAAATGAATATGTGTACAATAACATCATTTTATAAGATAGTAACACACATTTGTTCTAATAGTAACACACATTTATCTCTCTATATGTGTTACTATATGAACAAATGTATATTACTATATGGACAAAATATATTTTTATGAGAATAAATATGTGTTTCTTAATTTATTCGTTATCCTTTTAAATCTAGGTATATTGTTTCATGTAATAAATATGTTATTATATAAAAAAATATAATTATTTCTATAAAAATAAATAAATATTTATGAATAATTAATATTTGTTCTTATAGTAACACATATTTTGGTCTTGCATTATGTGGAAAATTATTTATTCTATAAAAATAAATAAATATATGTAAAATAATAATATTTTATAAGATAGTAACACATATTTGCTCTAATAGTAACACACATTTATCTCCCAATTTGTGTCACTATATGGGCAAATGTGTGTTACTATATGAGCAATATATATTTTTGTGATAATAAATATGTGTTTCTTAATTTATTCATTATCACTTAAAATCTAGGTATATTATTTCATGTAATACATATGTTATTATATTTGAAAAATAATTATTTCTATAAAAATAAATAAATATTTGTGAATAATCAATATTTATTTTTAAATTAACACACAATTTTCTTTTGCATTATGTGAAAACTTATTTATTCTATAAAAACAAATGAATATGTGTACAATAACAACATCTTATAAGATAGTAACACATATTTGCTCTAATAGTAACATATATTTACTCTCCACTTTGTATTACTATATGGGCAAATGTGTGTTACTATATGTATAAATATGTGTTACTATAATAACATAAGTTGGGAGCTTGATTTTAAATTTATTATATAATATTATTTAATTTATTTTTATATTTACAATATTTAAAAAATAATAATAAACTAAAATATTTACAATTTTTCATGAAATTTTATTTTGGGCTTGGGCCTTTGGCTTGTGTGTTGAGTGACAGGGGTTGGGGGAGGAAATTAATTGCCTGGGCGTGTGTCCTTGGAGGTGGTTTTTGGATGATGGGCTGCATTCGCGGAACTGCTGAAGCGCGTGAGTGTATTTTATTTTTTAATCTATTTTTAGAAATTTCTACGGTAGAAATTTTTATATAAGTTTTTGTCTTAATTAAATTTTCAACGTAAGGCGATATTATTTTTAATTTTCCACAATTTTGAAATTAAATAAAAATTTAACAATAGACCAATTATGTGATTTTTTTGGGATTTTTTTTCTTTTTGTTTTTTTATAATTTACAATTTTAGTTATGCTGACAGAAATATTTTTTTTTACATATTTTATTATAATTGATAATATTTCAATTCGAGATGAAATGTGATAATTGCATTTTTGCGCGACTACATACAATTTTAACTATGTTGCCAACAAATACAATTGGAATGGTATGTCTTTATTTTAAAAAAATCAAATATTCTACCAATCAAAGATCCATTCGAGAATCTATTTTTAATAATAGATTTTTTTTCCAGTTTGAACTACTAATTTTAATTCATAATCGAACCATAATTCAAATTATAATTGGAATAGTGTAATGTAAAATGTTATAGAAAACCTTTGTTTAAAAGAAATTACTAATAAATCATTGAAAAGACTCCTTCAAGAATCTATTATTCTTGAAATGATAAAAATGGAAACATGACTAATATTACATTTAACCATTCCCTAAATAATTCATTTTGATGATTTAAAAAAAAAAGTTTGAACAGATGATTTAAAAATTAAAAGTGACCCTTCTTCTAGCTGTTGAAAAAAAAAATCTCATAATGATCCAATTGTTGGTTTTAATCACAAGCATCCAACTTATAAAGTTATTGGGCCTGATTTTTCTAATGCTTCCAAGGCCTGTGAATTTCTTAATTCCCTGCCCAATGAATCACGTATATAAAATGATAAAATGTTTATCATTATAATTTAAGTTTGTATTAATTTTTTATAATTTTTTTTTTCTGGATTAAAAAATTTAATATTTTTATCCAATTTATTTTATATTTAATTCATGTGACACAGGTGAATAACGAATTATCATCTCAGTGAAAAATTCTATTTGTCCCATTGAATGGCAGGATGAAAGGTTATTGGACACATGTTAAGGGATTGAACTAATTGTCATAAAAAAAAAATGAATAAATTACTAATTTATTATGTCCATTAAGATAAAGAAGCTCTAATATAGCCTTTTTTATTCAAAGTAGGGAATGTGTATATATATATATATATATAAGTCTTGTGTGAATAGACTAATATATGAGACCGACATTACACTACAAAAAAGACGGGTTTTAGAGACCGCCATAGCGACCGCCAAACGGTCGCAAAATATTATTAGCGACCGTTTTTGCGACCGCTTATGGCGGTCGCTAAAACAGTAGTCGCAAACATTTAGCGACCGCTTTTTCAAAGGCGGTCTCAAATTATCGACCGCCAAAACGGTCGGAACAGTGGTCGCAAAAATGTCCGGGTATTGACCACGTATGGTTTGATTTATTTTTGCGACCGCTCAATTGCGGTCGTTAAGTATATTTTAGCGACCGCTAAATACGGTCGCAAAATATTATAATCATTATAATAATAAATTTTATAATAAATTTGCGACCGCTTTATGCGGTTGCTATATTTATTTTAACGACCGCCTGTGGCGGTCGCTAAATATTTTGTATATTTATAATAAGAAATTATATTTCTTTTTTGCGACCGCTAAGTATTATTTTGCGACCGCCTGTAGGCGGTCGCTAAATTATTTACGTAGCAAAAAAATGTGGCCAAGATGGTTCGAACCCAGGCCTTTTCTTGAGGCTGGCTGGGCTCGAACCACTTGGCCACGGACCCAGCATCCTAACCATATCATCACACATTTTATATGAGCCTTATTTGGCTCAGAATAAATGTTGTAAACTTTGTGCCCGCAAGGAGTTGAACTCGCGACCTCTGGGCATCTCAGAGATCGCTGTTCCACTCGGGCACTTGCTTCTTTCGTTTATTTTTCTGCAACTAATTGTATATAACTCCAAATTAAGTCACGTTTTTTTTTAAATCCATCAAATTAATTCCTTTTTGTCTCTAATTTATTAATGTATATATATTTCAATAAAATTTTTTTAATGTTATAAATTTTATAATCAACATTTCTCTGTTTTTTTTATTTTATTCGACTTTTTGCAATTAATAGTATATAATTCCAAATTGTGTCTCGTTTTTTTTTTTAATTCATCAAATTAATCCTTTGATACTTAATATAAATATATGACAAATTCTTATATGCACAAGGGTGCATACTATGCACCCTTCTTTTATGGGCTGAATTTTCGGCCCTTTGTATTTGGGCCCAATTAAAAAAAAAATTCGGATCTGACTTGGTATCCATTTTGAAAATGCGCGGACCTCTATTCGGGTTTTAATTAAACCGGCTATTAACCGCCCTTTCCTTCCGTGTATCATTTTTTCGTGTTCCATCATTTTTCAAACTACGTCAGTTTCGTGTTCTCGTTTCCAAGTTTTTCTTCTTTGTTCTTCTTCTTGTTCGCGGTGCCTTTGGTTCGGATTTCGTCTGCAATATACGTTGTAAGTTATTTTTTATGAGTATCATTGTACTTCATTTTAATATTTTGTTTTTTGAGTATCGTTTGTAATGATCTTGCTCTGTTTGTAATGTTGTTAGGGTTTGTTTCTGTTATAATGCTGAAGAAGAAGAAATATACTGTTCTTAAAGGTAGTGGACCTAAGCACAAGAAAGATGTTGTGTATCAGAGGAAAAAATATCGAGATTCTCCTGTGAATAAGTGTGATGAGATAGTTTCTTTCGTTGGTAATCGTGTTGAACATGCACCGAAGGAAGAAGATGATAGAATTATTGTTTTTTTAAAGGAGAAGAAGAAATCTATCAAATCACTTGTAAATAAAGTGAAATCTGGAAAGGAAATTTCAAGCAAAGGGAAATCTGCTAAGGTTGTTTCATCGGAGGTGCATTCTGTTTCTGGAGAAGAGATTTCTAGGTATTTTTTTCTTTATTTGGGTATTACTTTGTTATTCTTTGGGTATTTGTTTTTAGTCTTTGGGTATTAACTTTTCTTCTATGGGTATGTATTTGTTATTCTTTGGGTATTTTTTTTTAGTCTTTTGGTATTACTTTTTCTGCTATGGGTATGTATTTTTTATTCTTTGGGTATCACTTATTTTATGTTCGGGTATTATTATTTATTTGTTTTTTTAGTATGTAATATGTCATTTTGTTGTAGTTATTTTGTTAATTGAATTATTTTGTTATTTGTTATTTGATTTTGTGTATTTTCTGTGATTTTTTTTATATATATTTGTTATTTTTTGGTTGTTAATTTTGTATTTTTTGACTTTAACCGTGGGTATTATTTTTTACTTTTTTGGGTATTTTGTTATTCTTCTTTAGGTATCATTTTTTTTGTCTTGAGGTATTTGTTGTTGTTGTTGATGTATTTATTAATTGGTTTTCATTATCTTTTCTTTTGGATATTACTTAATGTATTATATAATATTTGTCTTGCAGTAAAATTATATCTCAGTGTCGTCCACATGGATTATGTGAATTGGTTAAAAGTTTGAATGATGAACAAAGGCCGTCTTTGGAGTTTATTGGTTTTGAAGGTTTGCTGGATTTAAAGCTTACTAGGCTTGTAAACAGTGGCATGATTGATTGGCTTGTTGATAATTTCAATGGTAGCAGTCGTATGTTAGTGGTTGATTATTTTCGGCAGTTTACAATTACTGCTGATGATGTTTATGATGTTTTTAAGATTCCAAGGAACGAAGGGAGAGAGGTCCCTCTTTATCGTAGGTCTGATGATTGCTCTGCTTTTAATACATTTGCTCAGAAGTATGGGTTTGCTGCAAAGAGTCCGATAGGAAAACTTCCTTCCATTATTAAGGATAAATGTCGTAATGGTGGTGATGATTTTAAGCGGTTATTTGTTTTGTATAGTATGTGTTCTTTTCTGTGTCCTTCTGCAAATAGAAGTGTTAATCCTGTCTTTTATAAAGCATTAGAGAATCCAGACTGTATTCTTGAGTTTGATTGGTGTGAACTTGTGTTGAGGAGGTTGTGTGAGTCTATTACTTTGTACAAAAGGGGTTCTGTGAAAAATATCAGTGGCTGTGTCATTCTTTTACAAATAATATATTTTCACCGGTTGAAGTGGAGAGGTGTTTGTGAACCTCATTCTATTCCATTGATCAAGCATTGGACTGATCAGAAGTTGAGGAAAAGGGTTGCTGAAGAGGTTAGTGCTGGAAAATTTGGTTCAGGTGAGTTAGTTGAGGATTTGTATCCACTCTCTAGTAATGAAATGCTGAATAAAACACCAACGGAGTCAAGGTGTGATTCAAAGGATGAGGAGAAAAAAGAAGATGATGATCAGTTTCAGGTATTTATTTTGGTAGTCTTTTGGTATTTTTTTTTACTGTTTGGGTATTAATATGTTTATCTTGGGGTATTTATTTTTTATCTTTGGGTATTAATAATTTTTATATTTTATTATTCTATTAATTTTTGTTTATTAGTTAATTATTAATTAGAATTGGTTTTTTTTATTATTTACATTTTATCTTGCAGGAGATAAAAGAATTGTTATTGTCAATTAAAGATGAAGCAAGAGAATTTTGTGAAAACTTTAATGTGAAGGTTCAGAAGCTTATGGACTGTATCCAGAATGCAAATTTAAACAGTTCTCAGTTAGAGTCCACTGCTGAATCTGATGTGTCTGACACTCAGAAATTTTTTATGAATCCTAAGCTTCATCGTTATGTTGATAAGCTTGTGAAGTATGTGACATTGATGAAACAATTTGCTGATTCAGCTCCAAGTTTTGAACTGCTTACTCCAGATCCTGTTGTTTTTGAAACTAATCTTAGTAGTTCTGAAGATTGGTTTGATGAGGCTTATTATGGAGACATTGTTGGAGACCTTATTAATTTGAAGAATTATAAGGGAAAAACTGTTTCTAAGGTTGATAAGGGTGTTAAGGTGTCTGAGTTTGAGAAGGTTTTTCATGATAAGGGTGTTCAGGTGTCTGATTTTGAGAAGGTTTTTTATGACAAGGGTGTTCAAGTGTCTGATTCTCAGGAGGTTGTTCATGATAAGGGTGTTCAGGTGTTTGATTCTGAGAAGATCGTTCATGCCAAGGCTGTTGAAGTGTGTGATCTTGAGATTCCTGAGAAGGTTGTTGGAAAAGATAAAGTTTCTGATGATGGTCAAGCTGGTAAAGAAATGGAAGAAGGTGCTCGAAAAGATAAAGTTTCTGGTACAGATCCTGAGGTTCGGAAAGTTATGAAGAAGTTTGATAAAGCTGCTGCAGTAAAGAGTGCACAGGTTGAGAAGACTCCGCAAGGTGCAGTGATGTTGAAGAGTAGGTTGGGTGGTCTTGATGGTGAAATTGAAGAAGCAATAAAATCTGTTAGTATGAATAGAGAGAATATAGGTGTTGATGGTAGGAGTTTGTTTTGGTTGATACGTGATGATATTGGATATGTATCCAAATTGGTGAGAGCAAATAAGAGGCTTTATAAAACAATGTTCCAAACTCACTTGGAGGTTGTCGATTTTTGTTTTTATGATGGAGAGGGATCTGTTGCAGTGTAAGTATTATTTCAATTTTTTATTTTTAGTTTTTATTATTTGTATGTAATGTTTTTTTTTTTTGTACTTTTTTTTTTTTTGCAGGGATAACTATTATTTGTACAAAGATTCAATATTTTTGACTAAAGATGGGATAATGAGTTTGTTGCCCAGTGAAGAAATTGACAGCACCATTATTACTGCATGGTGTTTGGAGGTTAATGCTGAGGTTATTTCTGATTCAAGGAGGAGCAGATTCTTTTTTAATCTTAATCACAGCTTAAGACTCATCTTAATTTGTTTTTGTGTTATTATTATTTTGCATAATGAGTAATTTTTTAGCTATTTTTGTTGTATACTTTAATTTATTATGGGTATAATGTGTTGTCTTTTTGGGTGTTAATGTATTGTTGATGGGTATTAATATTTGTTGTTTGGGTATTTGTTATTTGTTCTTTGGGTATTTCTCATTTGTTCTTTGGGTATTTCTCATTTGTTCTTTGGGTATTTCTCAACTGTTCTATAGGTTATCTTTTGTGTCTATGAATTGTTGTTGGGTATTACTAATTGTTCTTTGGGTATTTCTTATTTGTTCTTTGGGTATTTTACTTTGTTCTTTGGGTATTTCTCATTTGTTGTTTATGTGTCAATGAATTGTTGTTGGGTATTACTAATTGTTCTTTGGGTATTTTATTTTCTTCTTTGGGTATTTTTCAGTTGTTATTTAGGTTATCATTTGGTGTCAATGAATTGATGTTGTGTATTAGTAATTGTTCTTTATTAAATTGCTATTTGTGTTTATTTTTTTACTGTTTATTATATATGAATTTATATTTTATTTTATTTTGTGGAACAGTATTTTGTTGTAGAAGTTCTAGTGAATGAAAAATCTGCAAAAAGTGTTGAAAATGATGTTTACTCAGCTTGGAATGAATGACTGTTTTTGTATGAGGGTTCGTTTATGACGGCTGATATGGTTAATATTTTTTTTTTCTGTATTTTTTTATATTATTATTTTCTAATTTTTTTTTTTACAGATTTTTATTCCTGTTGGTATCCACAATCATTATGTTGTTGTTGCAATTAATTTTGTTGACCGCAAAGTACACTTGTTGGATAACATGCGGCATGAGGAGAAGATTAATGATTACACTAGATCTGTTCATTTATTGGTATATATCTCTAACATTTTAATTTTTTTTGTTTGTTTATTTTTATTATATGTTAATTTAATTTTTGTTGTTTTATGTTTTAGTGTATTTTGATGAGACGATTTTTGAAATCAAAGAAACATCCTAGAGCTGATGATGTTGGAGATTTTGTTTATGAGAGTGTGTCATTGAAGTGGCAGACTGGTAAGCCAGATAAGGATTGTGGTGTTTACATGATGCATCATATGAAGCATTTCAATGGTACTGCCTACACAACTCCAGATTTGACAAAGATATTTTTTTTATTCTTAATTATTTTTTTTATTCATTATTGTTTGTTATTTTGTTTGTTATTAACTTATTTTATTTATTTTTTTTCTTTTTAGGCTGAAATTCGTTTAGTGATGCGCGCTGAAATCTGTTCTGTGATCTTGCTTTCGAACTTGAATCAGTCTAGGGGTGATCTCATAAAGAAGGTTTATGATTTTTATAAATCTAAACCAAAGTTGATTAAGGATTTGGACAATGAGATGAAACTGAAACAGCAAAAAGCTAATGAGTTAAAGAAAAAGCGTGCTGCGGAAAATTTAAAACAAATTGATAGTAATTTGGGAAGGGGGAAGAGGAAGAAACTGAACTGAAAAATGTTGGTTTGAGGTTGTTTTGTAAATTTGTGAGCAGTCTGTAGTTTCAGGTATATGAACAATTGTTTGAGGTTGAATGTGGGGCTTTGTGAAAGAAAATGATATATGTGAACAATGGTTTTATGTAGTTAAACAATGATTTTGTTGTTTTTGGGTAAATGTAATTATATTAGAACAAATTTATGGGTATTGGTACTTAGTTTAGTTATATTTGTAATCTGTTATTTGAGTATCTGTGACTTGATCTTTAGGTATTTGTGACTTGTTCTATGGGTATTAGTAAACTGGTCTTTGGGTATATTTAATCTTGTCATTGGGTATTTGTTATATTATTTTTGGGTATTTGTTATCTGATCTTTGGGTATTGATTATTTGATATTTGGGTATTGTTGTTCTGATCTTTGGGTATCTGTTTTTATGTTTTCGGGTATTGATTATCTGTTCTTTGGGTATATTTGGCATGGTTTTTGGGTATTTGTTTATTTTATTTTAATTATTATAAAATTAATATGTATTGTTTTTTATATTTTTTGGGGTATTGATTGACTGTTATTTAAGTATTGATTTTTTATCTTTGGGTATTATTATTTGTTCTTTGGGTATTGAAAGTATAAAATATATGTGTATTTTTTTAATAGTAAATATATTATTCTAACATTCAAAATAACTATTCATAGGCACATTAATATTAAACCATTCAAAATAAACCTCTTACGAGGTATACAAACCAAACATTGTAATTGTTTTATGGGTATTAGTAAACTGGTCTTTGAGTATATTTAATTTTGTCATTGGGTATTTATTATATTATCTTTGGGTATTTGTTATCTGATCTTTGGGTATTGATCATTTGATATTTTGGTATCTGTTTTTATTTCTTTGGGTATTGTTTTTATCTCTTCGGGTATTGATTATCTGATTTTTGGGTATCTGTTTTTATGTCTTCGTGTATTGATTATCTGTTCTTTGGGTATATTTGGCATGGTTTTTGGATATTTGTCTATTTTATTTTAATTATTATAAAACTAGTATGTATTGTTTTTTATATTTTTTGGGGTATTGATTGACTCTTATTTAATTATTGATTTTTTATCTTTGGGTATTATTATTTGTTCTTTGGGTATTGAAATTATAAAATATATGTGTATTTTTTTAATAGTAAATATATTATTCTAACATTCAAAATAATCATTCATAGGCACATTAATATTAAACCATTCAAAATAAACCTCTTATGAGGTATACAAACCTAACATTGTAATTGTTTTGTAATAAAAAAAAAGTAGATTGACCTCTTATGAGGCATACAAACCAAACACAGTATTTGTTAATTTTTTTTCACAACTGCATGTATGACTTCATCACACACGAACTCATACTTAACAATGCTACCTACTGTAGCATTGTTTGCAAGAAGAAATTTTTTCCAGCCACTGCAAAATGAATGCACACCACCACCTCTGGTTCTCATTTGAACTTTCCATGCTCTTGCTTCCTCATCCTTCAATATGATTTCTCTTTTGTTCAGCAGTCTAGCAGCAGTTATGAAATTTATGGGGACATCCTATAAAACAATATATTATTTAAATGAAATAAAAAATATATATTGTGTGTCTCCTTTTTGTGATAAATGAAAGTAAAAATCTATATAAATTACCATTTTATTTGCAGTGAAATGGTAGTCCTTGACCTCCTTTTCCAAACTCAAATTATTCTGTCCAACTTGAATTTCATCATCATCAGAATCTGTTTAATACATATGGAAATTTAAAAAATTGTAAATATATTTTTGCAATTTTAAATGAATGTAAGTTTATTAAAATTACAAACCATAGTTTGAGCAGTTCTTGCAGCAACCACTTTTTGAAAAGATATCAACATGGATTGAATGTTCATCAATCAGTGTGAAAGTGAGCACATCAAGCAATTCTATATCAGCTTCTTCAACAAATGTCGTCCATCCCTCATTGAAGTAATGGTATTCATCAATTTTCTCTATTTTAACTTTCCAATTCTTGTCATGATGGTAGTTTGCTGTCAGTGTCATTTCAGTTGATGTTTGTGCAAATAAATTTGCATTTTCATCAATAAACAGAGTAGGTAATCTCTGCACATAAATGAATAATTATGATTAAATATTTTATTAATTTATATATATATGTATAAACAAAACTCACCAGTTTAGGAATGAAGAGGCTGTTGCCAATGAGAGGTTTGAAGAAAGAACTCATCTGTTTAAAGTAAACAAATAAATATATAAATTCTTAGTTAATATTATATATTTTAGATGCTAATACCCTAACAAGATATTAATAATACCCCATGAACAATAGAATTATACCCAGAGAACAAGTAAAGAATACCCTAACATATATGGTATATGTAATGAACAATTTAATAATAAATTAATTTAATAACTCAATTTAATAGTAAAGAATCATCTGTTTAAATTAAACAAATAAATATATAAATTGTTAATTAATATTATATATTTTAGATGCTAATACCCTAACAAGATGCTAATAATACCTCATGAATAATAGAATTATACCCAGAGAACAAGTAAAAAATACCCTAGTAAATTAAGTATAGGTCAACAACAAATAAATAAATATATAAATTTTTAATTATTATTATATATTTTACATGCTAATAACCTAACAAGATACTAACAATACCCTATGAATAATAGAATTATACCCAGAGAACAAGTAAAGAAAACCCTAACAGTATATGTCATGAACAATTTAATAAAAAATCAATAATACCTGAAGGATAACTTTTTAATACCCAAAAAAACATATAAATTAAGATTAT
>JAPKLY010000242.1:530547-542554 GCA_026898435.1 Prunella vulgaris | reverse complement strand
AATTATACCCAGAGAACAAGTAAAGAATACCCTAACATATATGGTATATGTAATGAACAATTTAATAATAAATTAATTTAATAACTCAATTTAATAGTAAAGAATCATCTGTTTAAATTAAACAAATAAATATATAAATTGTTAATTAATATTATATATTTTAGATGCTAATACCCTAACAAGATGCTAATAATACCTCATGAATAATAGAATTATACCCAGAGAACAAGTAAAAAATACCCTAGTAAATTAAGTATAGGTCAACAACAAATAAATAAATATATAAATTTTTAATTATTATTATATATTTTACATGCTAATAACCTAACAAGATACTAACAATACCCTATGAATAATAGAATTATACCCAGAGAACAAGTAAAGAAAACCCTAACAGTATATGTCATGAACAATTTAATAAAAAATCAATAATACCTGAAGGATAACTTTTTAATACCCAAAAAAACATATAAATTAAGATTATAATTATGTTTGAAGTTACAATTTTTTTTATACACGGAAAACTTTCAATATTATCATATGAAAATTCTTTCAGATGATGAAATAGAGTATTTTTGTATATATAATGCTCTGTACATGAAAGAGAGAGAGAGAGAGAGAGAGAGAGAGAGAGAGAGAGAGAGAGGGAGGGAGAGAGAGAGAGAGAGAGAGAGAGAGAGAGAGAGGAGAGGGAGAGAAGGAAGACAGAGAGGGAGACAGAGAGAGAGAAATGAAGAATGAAGAACTATTAGCATTTCTTATGAATGATTCGTTGAAGATTATGAAGATTTGTTACAGTTTTGGACGATTTGTTGATGCTTCGTCGGTCGAATTTTCCGTCGATCGAATTTAGGAACGTACTGCCATCGTTCTACGGTTTTTTACTTTATATAGTAAATTTTATTTTACTTTTTAATATTTTTTTATTTGAGCGAAATTTTTGAATAAATTTTTTTTTTTGAGTATTACTTATTATTGGGGTATTCATATATTGTTATTGGGGTATCAATTATTTGATCTTCGGGTTCTACTTTTCACTTCTTCAGTATTAATGAATTTTAAAAAAATATAATACACATCAGATACAATAAATTTGATAAATCACTTGCTATTGTAATAAACATTTATATTAACAAATGTAACATTAATTTATTAATCAAAACATAAATATAATCCTCTTTCAAATTATATGAGGATTAGGTGTAATTGATCCATATTCTCTCATATGCGATGACTGTGAAGTTGTTGACTTGTTCTTCTTTCTAGTATGGATACCACTCTTAATCCTTTTACTTCTTCCTTTTGTTACTGAACGTTCGGGATCGAGAACTTTGATCGATGTTTCGGAATGAGCCTCAATGTCTTGATGTTGCTTTGAATTCCTTGCATTAAGAACTGTACATATTTTTTCATATCCATCTTCTATGAGTTCTCTAATTTCTTCACTCATCAATACTACATTGTAGTACTTCCTTATGATATCATGCCTCCAAGGTATATTGCTAGAACATTTTTCCCTATTTGATAGAGTAATATAGTTAGAATTTGTTAATAACCCAATATTTGTATTTAATACCCCATAAAGATATCAGTAATACCCATAGAATAATCGAAGAATACCCAAAGAACATAATATAATACCTAAAGTAATACCCAAAGAATAATTAAAAAATACCCAAAGAATAATTAAAGAATACCCAAAGTAGACTTGATACCTGTTATCATTTGTTGCTTCTGCAACAATCTTGTTCCACACTTGTTCCTTTGCAAGTTTGGACCACCTCTTTAATATGTAATTATCAGGTATTTTTTGTATAGAGTGTATACTCATTACTCTCAAGCAGTGATAGCACAATATTCCATATTCTTCAAACTTCTTACAATCATAGCTGAAAAGGTTCATAGCTGTGTCGTATACCACCCTGTTACTTCTATTTCCTTCATCATTCATTACGTTATAAACCAAGGTGGTTTCATAGAATTCAGCAACAGTAGAAGAAACAAACAGAGATTTTGAGAACTCTTTTTCAAAGTGCTTAAAAATTGTGTGAGTGTATACCTCTGCAGCATGCTTTATAATCCCTTTCATTCCAAAAGGAGATTCTGGTGTCATTCTTGAACAATTGAATTCATCTTTTTTCTCTGTCCTCCTCCACTGAGTTAATGTCTCATTGAAAATCTTGTAGAATTCTGTCAAATTTGTCTGTTTGTGCGCTTTAAATCCAATTGCGTGATTAGTACTTTCACTTCTTTGGGATGATCTTATTCCAGCAGAAAATATATTTTTGCTTAGTGCTGTACACCATTTATCTTTAAGACTATACAATCTTTTAAACCAAGCATTGTTTTGCAGGTTGTAAGTTGATATCATATTTTCCCAACTGATTTCAAACTCCTTCTCATCATCACAACCTGTTAAACAATGGTTAAATGCACTTTTAAAAGGACCATCTCTCTTTAGTTCTCCAAATCTTGCAATTGCATTTTGTTGGAGATGCCAAAGACACAATCTGTGTCTTGTGTCTGGAAATTCCTGTAATAGAAATATATTTTTAAAAATATACCCAAAGAGCAAATAAATGATACCCGTAGGTTTATTTCATAATACCCCAAGGTCAGTTCAGTATTAAACTTAGAATACATTATTCATATCGAAATCATAATATTTTTATATCCCAAAAACAATATTATAATACCTTAAGAATAAATAAAAATACTCTAAGCAGAAGTTATAAATATCATAGCATTTTATAGTGTATAATTTATGTACCTTTTCCAGTGCAGTTGCTATTGCCAAATCTTGATCTGTGAATATTGTCTTTGGGCTTTTGTATCTCATTGATTTCTTGAACATTTGGAAAAGCCACTCGAAAGTTTCTGTCTTCTCATCCGATAGAAATGCACAACCAAACATAACATTTTTCCAGTGATTGTTTATTCCTACAAATGGAGCACAGATCAAATTGTACTTGTTTGTTCTGTATGTCGTGTCAAAAACCATTACGTCTCCATATATTTCATAATCTTCCATCATTAGTGAGTCCCTCCAAAATATACTTGAAAGCCTCCCATCTTCATTTAATCTAATCTTGTAGAAAAAACTATTTTCTTCAGATTCTTGTTTTACCATGATCTCAATAAGATTACTGGCATCTCCACCTTTAACTTCTTGGATTTTTAATCTGTTCACCAAATTGTAATGGTCCTTCATTGTGTGTCCCAAATTTTCTTCCCCTCCAACCTCATGTGCCATGTATCGATAAGAATCGATTGTTCTCATACCTGATGACACCATATCTTCAATAAGTTTGCTTTTTCTGCTGTAATTTATCTTTCTGAACGATGTAAATGACCCCACTCTGGTCTTGTTAACACATGGTTGTGTTCCATTTCATGCTGCACGACTTCAAATTTTCCTTCATTAGTTCTTCTGATTGACATCCTAGCTTTGCATTCTGTTCTTGTAATTCCAATATTCCTTTTTTTTATCTGATGTTCCAGTGCTTGAACCACTATCACTTTTTCTTAATCCAGAACAAGAACATACAAATATTTTCCCCAACAATAGACGTGTTTCTCCTGTAGAAAATCTGTTTGTTGATTTTCTAACACTGAATCCCAAAGAACGTGCATGTAAGCAGTATAATTTATACATCTGATCAACTGTATCTTTCTCAACACCAATTAAAGAACCTCTTATATCAGGACAATGAGCTGTAGATTGTGATTCTTGAAATAAGATATGTGAGTCAGTGTAAAAAATAGAATGAAGTAGTATAATATTGCAAAGCATGAATGTTTTAATAAGCAAAATTGAATAAACCAAAGATAATTAAGCAATACAAGAATAATATTATGTAAATACACAAAGATGTCTTTAGTAATACCTAAAGAATTCTTTAGTAATACCCGAAGAATAGGTAATAAATACCCAAAGAATTCTTTAGTAATACCTGGAGGATAGATAATAGGTACCCAAAGAATTGTTTAGTAATACCCAAACAATAGATAATTAGTACCCGAAGAATACTTTATTAATACCCGAAGAATAGATAATAAATACCCGAAGAATTCTTTAGTAATACGTTATAAATATATAATAAGTACCTGAAGAATTCTTTAGTGATACCCAAACAATAGATAATTAATACCCGAAGAATAGATAATAAATACCCAAAACATTCTTTAGTAATACTCAAGCAATATGTAATAAATACCCATAGCATATTAAATAACAACTGTAATATTGATTACTATACCTCAATTATACGTTAATTATACCTTCTGTATTTGTTGGCTCTGGTTCTTCAACTATTATAATAGAATCATGATTTTTTTCCTGTTCTTCTTCTTTTTCTTCTGCTTTTTCTTCTTCGTCTTCATCTTCTTCACCCTCAAATTGAATTCTATAGAGAATATTATCTGTGAAGAAACGATTGTTTGTTAAAAATTGTTATGATAAATATTTTTGAAGAAATTTGAAGAAGAAATTGTTTAAATTACCTGATGATTCGAAGTTTTCTTCAGGATCGGCCATTGAATCGTGTTTGATTTCTGTTTTTATGACTTAAAATTGTTTTCAATCGTGTTTGATTACAGCGGTGTTCTTCAATTTTTTGGTAACTCGCTGATTTAGGTTAAAACATATATCCGACCCGTTTTTATTTAGGATCCGCGAATTTAAGTTGGGTTTGGGCTGGGTCTGAATTTTAAGCCCATGTAAGGGTGCATAGTATGCACCCTTGTGCACAGCAGCCGTACTCTAAATATATATATTTCAACCACAAAAATGTAGTGTTATATATTTAATAATTTACAATACCAAAATTTTAATTTGTTCATATTTATTCAATTAATTGTATATAACATCAAATTAGCCACAAATTTTAATATTCTAAATTACTACAATTTGATATCATAAAAAATAATTTTGGTAACATAAAATTTTAAACATTCAAAATATATTAATAAAAAGTTAAAATACTTAATATTCAATTCAAACAAAAAAAATTGTTCAACACATAAATTAACTAGCCGTTAGAATTAAAATCGGGCATCCATTCTTCAAGATCCCCACCATCGGCACCCTCATTCCCACGAGAAGACGCACCCACTCCGGGACCACCATCCGTACCAGCACCACGACCCGTATCGGCATCTGCCTCATCATCCGAGTCCTGTGGAAGTGGAATTTTAGTAAGTGCAGAAACTTGAGCCAACCAAGCCTGCATCTTCCTTTCTTTTCTCTCTTGCTTGTTCAACTTGTCCTTCAACTCGGCCACTTCCTGCTGGAGATTGACGTCAGGATGAGAGGATACAGAATATGATGATGATCTCGGGCGGTGCGTCTGACGGGCAATCTTACTGTAAGCTCCCAACCCTAGTATCTTACCCCTATTGACTCCGGCCAAATCAACATAGAGACGGTCCTCATCAATAGGAGTAGGTGTAGGGTTATCCGGAGAAGGTGTCGCTTGGGTCCGAGCCTCATCGAGAGCAGTTTTATACTTGTTCTGAAATTAAACAAAATAAAATATTAACTTTATTTTAATAGAATAATTTAAATATATTTAGTAATACATTCTAATTAGATACTTACGTGAAGCTCGGTGGTGCGGGCATACGTGGATTGACCAGTCTCATTCACTGGGTGAAGAATGGAAAGAGACTCGAAATGTTTTGGCCTCCGTCCGTGTGCATTCTCCTTTAAGAATTAATTATAAATTAAATATAATAATTAATTATAAATTAAATATAATAATTAATACTTACAAAAGCGAGCCCGTGCTCGTAGGCGGTCCGGGAGCCACCGCGATGAATGGCGACTCCTTCTCCGTTCGGATTGCTCATCCGATTTTGTCGCGCCTTACGAGCCCTCTCCTGGAGTGCCGGATCAGTCCAGTAAGCCACCAATCCGTCCCAGATCGCCCGTCCATCACCGTCTCTCCCCAAATCAACCGTCTTCCCTTCTTCTGCCCATGCTTTCTTCATTTTGTAGACGACTGCTTTCATCCGGCCCTGTGCTAGACTGCACCATAACTCCTCCACCCTAGCGTCGTCTGTCGGATCCCAAAAGCACAATTTCTGCAATTCAAACAATTCCCAAAAATTAATTACTCAAATATTAATAATTAATAAAAATATTAATTATCACGCAAATATTAATATTTTTATACCTTAAATTCGTCAAACATCGCTCTCCTCGAGGCCTCAGGTACACGAGTCCACGAGCCAACTCCATAAGGCCAAGTGACCTGCATAATGGACTCCGTGACGCGCTCAGTGACCGTGTGCTGAGGAAGCAAGCTGAATAAAAAAAAATTATTATAGGAATTATTATATAACAATAAAATAAAATAAAATATTAATTTACTTACTGGCCCTCTCTTATTTCTATATACTCCCGGGTCTCACGTAGAGGGTGTTGCCGCGATGAAGATCCGGCCTCATTAGACTGGGAGGGCGGGGGCATCAGACACTCGGGAGGTCGAATCGGTGGTAAAGGGAGGGGTCGTGGCCTCCCTCTCCCTCTAGCTCTACCTCTACCTCTCCCTATCCCCTGACCGTCACCCTCTATCTGATCGGGTTGTTCACTCATCTATACCAAATTGTACAATCAACAATTTACAAATAATACTAACAATATTACTAACAATAATAATACTAATAATATTCCAAACAATAATAATACTAATAATATTACTAACAATAATACTAATATTAACAATATTAACCAAATATTAATCAATATAATACGTATACTAACAATAATAATACTAACAATATTAACAATAATACTAATAATAACAATAATAATACTAACAATATCAACAAAACAATATTACAGCAAATCAACAAAACAATATTAACAACAAACCAAACCAATATTAACAAGATTAACAACAAATCAATATTAACCAAATACTAACAATATTAACAAAATAGTAACAATATTAACAAATACTAACAAATATTAACAAATAATACTAACAATTAAAAAAATACTAACTGTTTTTCTAAAAAAAAAAAAACTAACAGTTAAAAAAAAAATTTCATTTACCTTTCACCGGAGATTTTGACGGCGGTGGGAGGACGAGGCGGCGGCGGCGGACAAGGCGGCAGGACGAGAAACCGGCTGACGAGGCGGCGGCGGACGAGGCTGCGGGAAGAGGCTGCGGGACGAGGCGGCGGAGGACGAGGCGGTCACAGTTGTGTTTAAACGGTCGCAATTCCGACGGTAAATTTTCGACCGACGGTAAATTTTCGATTTTCGACCGTAAGTTTACGATTTTCGATGGTGAAATGACTTTTACAATTCTGGTGGAGGTAATAATCTGGTTTTGTTTTAGCGACCGCCTACAGCGGTCGCTAAAATAACAAAGGCGGTCGCAAATTACGCGGTAGTGGCCACGTGGCCACTCCTTATAGTTTGTCAAATGCGGCGATTTGCGACCGCTAAAAAGCGGTCGCTATTCCAGCTTTCGAATTTCCTAACCGCCTTTAACCCCCGCTATTTTTTATTTTGCGACCGCCTACAGCGGTCGCTAATATATATTTTATATTTTGCGACCGCCTATAGGCGGTCGCAATTATTAGTCTTTTGGAAATTTGATATGTTATTGTGTTAACCCTGTTAATTAAATTATAATACTAATATTATAATACTAACTCAACTTATAATATGCACAAGTTATTCTAAAAAATGACAATATCAATTAATTAAACATATATATAAACACATTTGCTTAATTAATCATCCTCGTCATCATTATCTTCCTCATTATCATCCTCCTCGTCATCATCATCTTCTTCATCATCATCTTCTCCTTCTGTATCATCATCATCATTATCATCTTCCTCGTCATCTTCTTCCTGTTCCTCTTTCTCTTCGTCTTCCTCTTCCTCTTCGTCTTCTCCTTCCTCTTCGTTCTCAACAATTATCATATCTGGATTTGCAGCCACTAAATCAACTGAAGAATTTATACCTTCGTCCTGAACCACTGTTTCAGCTTCTTGCACTTCAGTTTGGAATGGATCTTCAAATTGTGCAGTTTCTAATGTGGATAAAGTAGTCATTTCCACCAACGACCTTGCCTTGACCTTTACCACAGTTCTTAAGTTAGGTTTGCCTGAAGTCGGATACTTGCAATAATAAACTTGAGATGCTTGTGATGCAAAAATGAAGGGGTCGTATGCAGCTGGATATTTTTTGCTGGTGTTAATATCAACGATCTTATAGTTTGCATCGACTCTCTTCCCTTCGCGACTCGGATCAAACCATTCACAGAAGAATAAAACAATTTTTCTCGGTGGGCACCCCGGATATTCAACTTCAACCACCTCTTGCAACACACCATAGTAATTGACCGGTGCTTCGTTGAAGTTTCCACTGGTAACGCAAACACCGCTGTTTGAAGTGGCTTTTACGGAAGCATACGCAGCTGTGTGAAATTTAAAACCATTTGCATAGTACCCATTATAACAAATCACTTCACGTAGTGGTTTTTTGCTCAAGGCTTCAACATGTGGATTCTGAAGCTGATTCATTTGTCCCTACAAATATTAAAGTATTACAAAGATTAATAGCATTAATTTTGTGGCAAATATATAATATGAGGTAGTGACTACATACCATTTTTTGGAACCAAAATATGAATTTGTGGCGAATTGCATCATACACCTCTGCTTCTGTGATGCCTGGTAATTGTTGACGAGTTTGCTCACAAAACATCCTTACATATCAGAAACACTAGTATTAAAATACTAACATAACATCAAAAAATGACTAAAAATATAAAACTCATTGTATGTATGGTTGAACCTCGGGCGTATTCATCAAAACATACGAATGTATCGTCTCTTCTTCCCAGTTACTTTGGAAATACCGTTTGGTCCCCTTACCGAGTGGTCGACCAGCATGTAAGAATACCGACAGCATACCATCGAACTCACGAAGAGGATGATCTTCTGCGCGACCATCATAATTGCGAGGCTCATTTCTGATCCTGGTTTGAACTTGATCGCCGAAGTAATAAGAACAGAATGTACCAACCTCTTCAGTAAGATAAGCATTAACAATGGATGCTTCAATGTGTGCTGTATTTCCAATATTACGTTTCAAGTTGTGGAGATACCTAAAAATAGTAAATTCAATACTTAATGAACAATAAAATAACATAAAATTAGAAAGAAACAAATAAATAAATAAATTTATACTTACCTCTCAAAAGGGTACATCCACCTATACTGCACTGGACCACCATGTAAAGCTTCATACGGTAAATGGACAGGTAAATGCTCCATCGAGTCAAAGAAACTGGGTGGAAAAAGTTTTTCCAACTTGCACAATATAACAGGGATGTCTCTATCCAAACGCTGTATGTCGTCCACTTTAATCATTGAGGCCGTTAAGTCTCTGAAAAATAGACTCAATTCTGTGATGACACACCATACATGCTTCGGAAGTGAGTACCGAAAGGCAATCGGTAGCAACCGCTGCATAAAAACATGACAGTCATGACTCTTCATCGGACCGATCTTCCCAGTTTCTGGCTCAAACGACCTACCTATGTTGGACACGTAATTGTCCGGAAACCGCAGTTCCTTCACCCATTTAAATAATTTTTTCTTGTCTTCTCTGGAAATTTGGTAACATGCTTGTGGAAAATCACGTGGTCGTTGACCACTGGACAGACTAGGACGAGAACAGAACTTACTTAACTCTTCTCTAGATTTTTTAGTGTCTTTGGTCTTGCCTTCTGTATTCAAAATCGTGTGGAACAAGTTATCAAACACATTCTTCTCTATATGCATCACATCCAAGTTGTGTCTAATCAATAATTTACTCCAATAAGGCAAGTCCCAAAAGATGCTCATCTTCTTCCAACCTCCTCGGATCCGTTTATTGTGTTCCATTGCGTGCTGCTCAGTCGTTTTCCACAATCTAGTTACTGTAACTTCTCTCAACAACGAATCACCTAGAATAAAATGCGTATTGTTAAACTAAATCTATCAAACTCTTAGAATAATTAAGTACTGGTTAAAATATGAATAATATATAAATACCTGTTCGAACTCGTGGCATTGGACGCTTTACAGGAGGTTTACCCTTTAGAAAATTCTTTTTGTCCCTCCGAAAGGCATGATCATCACGTAGAAACTTCCTGTGGTTGTCGAACCATGATATCTTCTTACTCTTTGGAAGATAAAATGCCTCAGACTCATCCATGCAGTACGGGCACGCTAGTCTTCCAGCTGTCGACCACCCAGATAACATAGCATATGCTGGAAAGTCGCTAATGGTCCATAAAACAGCAGCCCGTAACGTGAAGTTCTCCTTTCGGTACACGTCGTACGTCTCTACTCCCAAATGCCACAAATATAACAACTCTTTAATCAACGGCTGAAGGTAGACATCCAGTTTATCCTTCGGGTTGCGAGGACCAGGCACCAACACAGTGAGAAATATGTGTTGAGGCTTCATGCACAACCAAGGGGGTAGATTGTACGGAGTCAACAAAACAGGCCACAAAGAATACTTCTTCCCGTGCATACCGAATGGAGCAAATCCGTCTGTGCACAAACCAAGTCTCACATTTCGCTTCTCACTCGCAAAATCTGGGAACTCTCTATCAAGATGTCTCCACGCATTAGAGTCTGCAGGATGACGCATCTCTCTGGAATTCTGATCAGAACACTCCTCAGCATGCCATGTCATGTCTTTTGCAGTGGCACTCGACTGATATAACCTATCTAGACGAGGAGTGATGGGAAAATAATACATCGACTTGAAAGTTGTCTTCTTCCTACGATCAGAGGGTTTGAACCTAGGGTGCCGGTACATCCTGCACTGATTAATGCTCTCGTCGTCGCCCCAAAACAGCATGCAACCATTGGTACAACAATCAATCTTCTCAAACGGTAAACCCATATCCTTCAACAACCTCTTACTTTGATAGAAATTTTCTGGCACTGTGTTCTCTTTGGGTAGGGCCCGTTTAAACAACTTGGCGAATTGATTGAAGACTTTCTGACTCACTTTGCCTTCAGTTTTGATGGACAACATCTGAGCGTTGAATGACAACTGAGTCTCATTATCACAACCAGAAAACAATTTTTGATCGACAGATTTGAGCATCTCGAAAAATTTCTTTGAACGTGGATTTGGTTCCTCCTCCATGGCTGTGTGGTGAACACCCAGACCAGACTCATCAATCATCGTATGATACCGTTGGAATTCATCTAGCTCATCGAATGGTGTAGACGGGTCACAGCTCGAACTACCAATCTCAAATCTCTCACCTCCACAACTACTCAACTGATCATAGAAGGCAATCACTATTTCCAAATTATAATTCCACCTGTGTTCGCCATGTCTTGTCCAATTATAATAAAATGGAGCAAAATCGAACCTCACAAGATGAGTTTTAACATCATCTATGCTAAAAAATCTTTTGTTACTGCACTTTCTGCCTGAACAAGGACATCTAATCCGACCACAACTATCCATGCAATTTGGTTTACTACAGGCAAGCTTAATAAACTCATCAACTTTCAGGCAAAATTCATAATTCATATTTCCTTGTATCAAACGAGGCATTTCATACATCCAACGACGATCAGGGAGTTCCATCTGATACAAATTAAAAATGAATCACATATAAATTATTAAAAATTCGGCAGAGTTTCGACTATAAACAAACATATCCAATTTTTTAAAACAAAAAATCAACTATAATCAATTACAATAATTATTCACATTATAAATTCTAAAATTTAATGTGTCACATGAAGAACACTTATAAAATATATAATACAAAAAATTTAAAATTAAATGGTAAAATTGTAAAAACGTACGGTGAATTAGAAGCAACGAGCACAATATAGTAGTAGACTTCCACAATTGCCACGAACACGTTGAAGCAATGCTCGGTTGAATTTGAGAAATTTTTTGAGGTGTGAGTGGGGTTTTTTCACCGAAAAAACTGAAGGAAAGAGAAGCTGATTC
>JAPKLY010000242.1:493670-530537 GCA_026898435.1 Prunella vulgaris | reverse complement strand
ACAATTATCTCATAAAAAATATCTACCAACATAAAATATCGTATGAGAAATGTTTATAAAATTTTCTAATTATATATATTATTATTTCTTATCTAAAAAAAATCGTTTAAAAAAATTTACAGGCAAATTATTTGTAGGTGAATTACTTATTAATAATTAATTAATTAAAAATTTTATTTTGTAGGCAATTTGTTAACAAAATTAAGGAATGAAGATGTCTATATTATTAAAAAAATTGTTGGCAAATCATGGATAATTTCACAATGTAAATTATTAGAAAATTTCATAGACAAATTTAATTTCGTGGTCAATTCCACACTACAAAAAAAGTGTTAATTAAAAGGGAATATTACTCTTGTTAATAACAAGGGAAAAAATGGCGGCACAATTTAACAGGGTTTTCAAGAGGAAAGATATTCCCGATTAATGGCGAGAACTTTGCGCTAAGGGTACATAAATCCCTGTTAAATTCCCTCACAACTTCCCTCTTAAATTTTTTTTTGTAGTGCCGCTACAAAAATTATTTGTTGGAAAATTTTATAAACGAACATAAATTGGGGTATTTATTTATCTTTTATAAAAATGACTATATTTATAAATTGATTTAAAATATAAAGATATGTATTTATGATTTTTTTAAATTAGGCGACCAAATTATAGGCTAGGGAAGTTCTACACGTTAACTAGTTTAACTTGAGGAGTCTATATTTGAATCGAATTATAAATTCTTTTGTACTCGCTAACTTGTGAATTGGTAAAAATCAAAGAGAAGAAAGAGCAACGAAACACAACGGTCAATTTTTTACTACAGTCTCTCTCTCTCTCTCTCTCTCTCTCTCTCTCTCTCTCTTTCGTCTGTCTATATGTATATAAAGTAAACCACAAGGCATGCATTACTAACTCCCCCAAATTCAAACATAAACTACTCCAACTTTTGTCAAAACAATTCGCGAATTCAGAGAGAGAGAGAGAGAGAGAGAAAGATGAGGACGGGAATAATGGAGGTGACGGTGGTACGGGCTCGAGATCTCAAGAACACTGAATTCTTCGGTATGTTTGTCTGTTTTTATGTTGCACTGATACAGATGCGAGACTACTATAAGAAGCTATATGAATAAGAGAATACAAATTTTCAAAAAAATTTGTATGCAATATTTCAAGAATACGTCTTCTTATTTTTAATTAATTATATATTTTTTTAAAATTTTATAAATTAAATATATAAAATTTACATTTTTCTTTAATTAAAACTTAAGTATGTGGTCAATTAATAAAATATAATAATTCATTCAAGTTTATTAGCCTATACATTATAATGAATCTAATATAAAATAAGTGTTAGATTGTGAATTTAAATTATATAAAATAATAAAAATTAATTAAAAAGATATAAATAATTATTAATAAGTAGAATTTGAATATCTATTAATTAAATTAGCGACGAGGACAATATCTGATACGTACGCATATTCAAGCGTATTCTATTTAGGGTTGGGGCGAATGCGAATTGGATACTTAAATTATGATAATTTAGAAAATTTCGTACACTTCAATGTATATATAATGTATGTGTATATATATATGTGTGTATTTTTCTTGACGAGATTGATATGATAATATTAATTCTTGTAAACAAATGTCATCTAACTTCTTCGTGTAAGCTGGAAAATTGAATGGGTCAAATCTACTATCACTATATATATATTGACGATTTTGTTTATGTCATGAAATAAATAAATAAATAAATAAATGAACCACTATACTTCTCTTCAAATTAGAATTTTAAAACGAGATGATTTTTTTATGTTATTCTTAGATTAGACTCGTAAAGTTTAAATTTTTTAATGAGATGAATTCTTTCGATTTATATGGTCTCGACTAACGTTAGCTGTATAATTGCCTATTAATTTGAATATTCATATAATTATATTTTATACTCCAAATTCTCCCAGTGGCATCCAAGTGACTGTTTATTTAAAACCCCTTTTATAACCCTTGGTAGGTTTGGGATGAATATATGTTGTTACTGTATTGCAGTCTTTTGTGAACCAATTTGCAAATATAGCTAATTTTTTAAACCAATATGTAAGTTACCCATATATTTAATTTGAATGCGACACCACACATAAACTCATTGAAAAATCAAGAATATAAATCCTCTACATTTCTTGTATGAATTTCACTGATAAAATCAGGAGTTGAGGAAAGAATTAAAAAGGTGAAAAAGCTTTCTCATCAATTAATTGATCGACTTCCTTCTCCTAAATATGTGATCAACTTGCATTTTTTTTTTTTAATACATAGTTATATAAATCCAACGTTTTTTTCTAGCCAGTGTTATTAATTAATATATTCAAACAGGTTAAGTAATTTCAAAGACGACAAACTCGAACAAGTAAAAAAAAAAAAAAAAGTTCAATTAAAATTGATCTTGTAATCATTAAAAATGACTGTTTAAAACACATTTTAGTTATACGTTCTATTTAATGCATGCATTAATTTGTGGTTACGTCTCTCCTCTATATATTCCATTTGTATATTTTAAAAATAACACTAAATATTTAAGTAGACGATAATCGTATTAATTAATTAGTAATATATATATATGTTGTTGAAAGTGCAGGTAAAGTAGATCCATACATTTTGATTCAATACAAAAATCAACAACAAAAGAGTACAACTGGTCGTAAGAAAACCTTCAAATCTAGACTGCAGTGCTGTGTTTGTCTACAAGGTAATTAATACACTATTATACATCAATTCTCTCTTAATTTGCGGAATACTTTATACTATGAATGAGTTTAATGGGAGAGTTTGTGAAGATAAGCAATTTTTTTTGAAATTTAGTTCTATTAAGTTTCATTATAAAGTATTGCTCCAATACTTTTTAAAATGCAAATAGATTTTATGGTAAAATATTTTATTTTAGAATAATTAAAGCTTTTAAAATTTGTGCATGTATTTATATTTCTGATTTAGGAAGATTAATTTATTAAAGGCGGTAGTTAATTAATAATTTGAAATGAATGGGTCCCTTCCAGGACAAGGCCGCAAAAGACCTGTGTGGAACGAGAAGTTCAAATTCATGGTGGAATATCCCACATCGACTCCGGAGAAAGAGTCACAACATAAGCTCCTCCTCAAAATTATGGACCACGACTCCTACACCGACGATGATTGTCTAGGCCAAGCCACGTAAGCCCAATTACCACAGTGTATTTACTTTTATTTTTATAAGTATAAATTTAGTATTGGAGTATAATTATTTATTCTAACTGTAAATGTGGTATAAAATTAATTTATTGTATGAAATTGATTTAATTACTGATACTATTATATTAGTTCACTTATATCATACTATTTTACATTATAAAATACTATGCCAATGAATACATTTAATAATATACTTTCTCCGTCCCGGAGCAATTTACAAGGGGGGAGGGGCACACAAATTAAGAAAAAAATGAAATAAAGTAAAAAAAAGTAGTGTTTTGAGGGTTAATTTAGTAAAAATTTATGTAAAAAGTAAAGAAGGTAGTTGGATTGATTGTAATGTGGGCTCAAAAAGTGAAAAAGTAGTGACATTTTGTGTAAATATGTAGATATTGTGAGGGTGAAGTTTATAAAATGATTTTCATTTTTGGCCTTGCAAGTTCCCGTGGGACGTTTCAAAAAGGAAAACTTGCAAGTTCCTCTGGGACGGAGGGAGTATGTGAATACAGGTCACAATATCAATCAATATAGGTAATGCTATAGATTGATTCACCTTAAATTTTATATTATTGTAATTATGTTGTATTTAAAAAGATTTATTGTGTTGAGTTGACCTTATTCAAAATCTTCGGAATTAATTTTTTGTATATATATATAATTTTTTTTAAAAACATTACCGTAGTACTATTCTCACCTAATCATGTAATATTGAAACTTTATTTTCGTTTCCATTTTATATATTTCGCTAGTATATTAGTTTGTGTTAATAAATTGGTTATGGTAAAATTGCAGCATTTATCTGAAGGAGCTGTTTGAAATAGGATTAGAGAACAAGGATGGCAAGGCTGAAATTCCAATTCAAAAGTATAGGGTTGTTTCCAGCGACAATACTTACCACGGTGAAATTCAAGTCGGAGTCACTTTTACTGTAAATGTAAGTTCCTCTCTCCATAATTTATTTAAACTGAACACAATTATTTATGGTGTATTTAATTTAACAGATAAAATTATCTATCCGTAATATTTTATCTTACTTAATCTAAAATAGTACACCTTTTCTAATTGAATAGTTAAAATTGTTAAATTGTAATTGACCTAGCTAACTCATCTGTATTAATTATGATGATTTTTCAGTGTAAATAAAATTATTTTAAAGATACATTAGAGTTGCATTGATGCATGTGAGATTTACACTGTTTAATGACAATTTTATGGCTAAAAAATCAAAGAAATAAAATGTACTACACCTCCGATCCGTAGAAATTTGCACCCTGCGATGCTTTATATATAAAGTAGTGACATATAGATAAATATGTTTGTGAGTGCGCACGTAAATCAATATATTTCCTTTTTTAATAGTGTGTAAATTTGTATGAAACGTTCAAATAAGAAAAGTGTGCAAATTTCTGTGGAACAAGGGGAGTACAAAATATTTATTATTTTAAACATAACGTATATGTACATGTTTCTGATATACAGGGGGAAACTGATAAGCAAGAAGACGGTGGATGGAGGAAAGACAATTAGCCGAAGCTAGTGTTGGCTCCAAAACAAATATATAATTATTTTATTTCATGTAATGTAGTGATTCGCCTACAATTAGTAAATCTTGTTAATTCTAGAATTTAAATTCAAACATTCTTTATCTTGAATTAATTGTATCATCGATTATCATATTTTCATCTATCATTTGCAAGCAACAATCTTACTGTCACAAAGGCTTGAAATCTATGATGCACAATTTTTTTAAGAATCTAATATTTAATGCAGTATTGAACTTGCGATTTTTCAAAAAAATAAAATAAAAAATTGGGTCCAATTACTTATAAGATTGTACATATGAATTAAATAATTTTGATTGGATTTGACATTCGTATAAAATTAATCTTTGGTCTTTTTGTAAAATATTTTAAGTAATTTTGTGCTAATTAGAAATTAATTCATTTTTTATTTTAATTCAAATCTACGCCTCAATTTCATGACTTTCACAGACGACATAAATAAATTTAGTCACTTCTTCCACAAAATAATCACTCGCAAATCATCATGTGCATCGTGTAGCAATTCAAGTGTATTTGTAAAAAGTTATACAATTTATTATTGAAAAGATGTAACTTTTTAAAAATGAACTTAAATTGCACGGTACACCTGGTGCATACGAGACTAAGACATATCCTATAGACTAGATAAACCAAAAATAAAAAAGTAATGGTCCTTCACATCCATAATCATGATAGGTCAGCTTCGCGGGTTCCAGACGATAAGCTTCGTCTCTAAACAGAATGCCACCCTCTGCTTCTTCGATCTACGTACAGAAAGTTATATCATGATGATTAGTATGTATATCTATATAACTGATTAATTATTGTTTAAATGCATTTTGATTTTTGATCTGAAAGAGTTAATTTGTAAAGCTAAAAATATATATATATATATATATATATTGTTTTTGGCCCTGTTTCACCAAGGGATCGTCTGGACTTGGATAACCTTATTTATTGCAAGTATTCCCATCGATCATGTGTAAAAATAGTTTACTCAGCATTCGTGCTATCATTGTTTTACCTGCACTTGCCAAACAATTAATATTTGACAAAATATATATCATTAACAATTAATGTCCTAGTGTTAAATTTGAGTATTAAAATTCAATGGAAAAGTATCGAAATAAATACTATCATAAAATTTTGTGATAATTAATTAATTTAACAAAGTATTGTTGTATCACAAAAGCTTATAAATGTTGTATTCATGCAGAAAATAAGAATAAGTGTATTTCTAAATTAAACAAATGCTAATATATATACGTAATTAGTTAACTAATTAATGTAAGTAGGAGAGTTCCAGGATTTCAAAGAAAGGCCATCTGAGGCAGTTTTCTTGGCCCTAAATTAAGCCTGAGGGCCCGACGCCTCTCTTCCCTTTAACCACAGTGCAAGCTGTATTTTGAGCGCATATATATATCCAATCCAACTATATATATTTTTTCGTTGTGGATTGCTTTCATCTTTGCCTTTGAATCGCTGTATGCCTCCCTAGCTAGCTAGCTAGCTCCTGCAGTATACAGAATTAACAAATAATATCACCTCACTTCCATTTAAATAATACATTCATCCGATTGCCTTTATTTACCAAGTTTAATTTTGATAAGCCGACACACTAGCTAGCTATAGAGAGATGCAATGAACAACAAGTCTTGATGATGGAATTATGAACAGGACTCTTTTTTTTTTTATTAATTTTTATCTCTCTTTTTATACTTAAAAAATAAAATTGAAGTAATTAACTGTTATATTGATATATTTTTTAGATTTAACTGAACATATTTTCATATTTTAGTTCCAAGAGAATATATATGTCTCAAACGTCATTTTTAGTATCTATATGCGAAAAAAGTGCAATTTTAAAACTCGTGATTCTTAAACCAAACTTCAGAATTTAATTTTCAAAATAATATGTTTATATGGAGTATTTTCGATAATTAAGATTCGGAAGATGTGTGGAGATGGAACCTTGCATCAAATGGAATCTACACAACAAATTCAGCATACAAAATTTGAACTAATCAAGTGGATCAGGAGGAGATGAAGACAGAGATGAAGGCATGCTCAGAAATTTGGAGAAGTTTCTCACCAAGGAGGATCCAAGCAATTGTTTGGAAGGTCTTGAAGAAGAGATTGCCAACCAAATGTGGGCTGCAAAGGAGAGGTATTATTCCTGCAAATAGTGAGGTAAAATGTTCTTTGTGTGGAGAAGAGGACGAAGATATTTCACATTTATTTTTCACATGCAATTTCTCTCGGAAAATCTGGTATGGAATTTATAATTGGACGAAGATTTGCATTGTTTCCCATATTGATCCGGTACAACACTTGCTTCAACACGGGAATTTACTTGGTGATCCAGGTAACACAAGAATTTCGTCAACTTTATGGGCAGCAATTATTTGGACAATTTGGAGCGAAAGAAATGAAAAAATCTTCAATGGAAAGGAGCCAAATTTCTACAAAATGATCTCGGAGATTAAGGTAAAAGTGTGGTCTTGGTTATCAGTAAAAGGGAGTTTCGCAAATAAATTTTTGTTTCTGGAATGGATCCAAGATCCTCGTTCTTGTTGTAACAAGCTTTAAGCTAAATAGTGTTAGAAAAAATTGCTACTTTGATATTATTGTAAGGGTTGGAGCACACATTGTTCTCCAATTTTTATAATAATAATTTTCTTTTGCTGATAAAAAAAAATCTCTCTGTAAAATTTTATTTCTTTAGATTTTGTTTGGTTTCTTAAAATTTACTTAATGTTCCCTTTCGATTATTTTTACATATGTTCTAGGATATAAATGAGTAAGAATTTAAAATGTAATTCATAATAGAGTAGGTTGGATTACATTTGAATTCAAAAACACGATTTACTAAAAATATTAATTGTATCAACAATTGTTATGATCATTAATACTTGGTTTAATAAAAAAAAAATTGGTTTAAACTTTAAACCAAATAATAAAAGTGTAAGTCCCCTGTGCACCAGTTACACCGTGCAACTCAATATTTTTAAAAAGTGATATCATTTATTCCTGAAAAATTACAAATATTATTACTGAAAAGTTAAACAATTAATTAAAAATAAAATTTTCTATAATAACATATTTGACTTTTTAGCAATATTTTGTGTATGTTTTTAAAAATACACTTGAATTGCACAATACACCAAATGGTGCATATGAGACCAAGGCATAATAAAATAATTAATTCAATAGACTAACAAACATTAAATCTAAATAATTTGACGGCTTAAATTTTTGGATACGGAACTGGAAAGTTTGGTTACAATAATTATTTTATGTAACCAAGTAATATATATTATTAGTGAAATTAAGTAATATTATTCATTTAGCTTGATTGTATGAATAATGTAATGTCAAAATGTTCACCTGACATATATGTGTCAAGAAGCATGGGAGATGAAAACCCATGGATTTGCTAAATCCTCATATATAGGTGATTGCAACAATTGAATATTTATCATCAGTGCAATCCAGATTCTCTCGATCGAGCTTTTATATATCATCAGCATTTGATCTACCAATCCTCTGTACTTGTTGAGCTACCATCCAACGTAGAGGGCTATTTTAATTATTTGGTAATTTAAGATGCAGTATCTCCGCAAGTTGAAATATCATCCAAGTGGAAAATTAATGTTGGAATTACCTTCATTCCAAGACAATTAATTAATTAATACGAGCTTCATTGTATTTGTACCCGGCAAATATATATGACAACAATTCTTTCCTTGTCCATGAAAGACATTAATTATCTCGTCTAATGCTTCTTTTCCAAAATCTTTAGAGCTAGGGAAATTAAACGTTGAAGCTACTAGGCGATCGATAGGCTTCGTCTACCACCGTCGGCTTCAATGATATATCTGCGGACAAGCTAGCTAGCTAGGTTAGTTGGAATTGGTTTTCTATGATATTTGCCTTCGATCTTGTTTGGGGGCCAGTATGGCCGATGTATTGCCCAACCAAATCAGTTCTTAATTTGGACTTGGATCACCCGATTAATTAATTATTTGGAAGCATTCCCACCATGCATGTGTAGTAGTCTTTCGTGCTACCATTGTTTTACCTGCACTACTCAAATAATATATATATATTGCAGGGAATAACATTCATGTCCTAATGTTTGAGAACTAAAATTCAATTGATATATATATAATATTGCATATTTTTTATGATAATCATCAATATAAAAAAGTGTCACAAAAATTAAGCCTATAATTAAAAGTATCCATTAATTTCATGCAAATTTTCACACATACATATATATTAGATACAACATTAATTAATAATGAGTTGTTCTACTCACAAACAAAACAAACGTTAGTAGTACATATATATATATATATATATGTTGGCTAAAGTAAGAGAATTATTTATACATATGTATATTTGAAAGCGAATAACACTGCAAAATTAATCCCAGGAAAAGAAATTCAAAATATATATATATATAGCTCTTGGTATGGTCTCAATGACCATTAATAACCAAAATTGACAAAATTCATTAGTTGATCGATCAGAATATCTATTTCATATATTATAAAATTTCTATATATTGACCTAGCTAGCTCTGATAGTTTGGCATGAGACAAATATTGGTAAGGAAAAATAAAATGAATTAACCCCAAAGAAAGAAATTAAAATTCTAATATATATATATAGAATAAAAATGCAATTACTAATTACGTACATGCATGCATTATAATTAATATATGGCCGGGTACCTGTTCCGGGATTTCCAAGAAAGGCGAATTGAGGAATTAAGTCTATATATATGATCAATTCCCATGGCCCGACTCGACGCCTCTCGTCCAAGACCATTAGCCACCTGTATTTTGAGGGCATCCAATCCGACTATATATATATATATATATTTGGGAGAGTTCCTCCTCGATGGTTTCCTTAATTTCGCCGAATCTGTTGCTATAAATTAAATGGCCCGCACCTGCACAGCCTCCCCACTTTCACCCTCTTTCCCCACCTCCACTCGATACGTCGTCGTTTAAATTCGGAACACAGATTTTGGCAGAGACATTTTTCTTTTTAATGAGCTACAAGATTAATTAATGCCGCGCGCTAATTAGCTAAATTAATTGCTTAATTTGTAGCAATTATCATCACGGTCCCTAAGAACAACAGTATATATGACGGCTGATTGATTAGGGTTAGAGTTAACTTGGCAATTAATAACTATATTAATTTCACTTTTTTCTTTAATTAATTAATACTAAGTGAATACAATATCAATTTATAACTATATATAATGACAAACACTTATATACAAATTCTACGGGTCAAAGATCCGTAGAAATATTCATTTTTAAAAATTCGCGGGTCTAAATCGGGTCGGACCGAATTTGAGTATTTTTTTTTTAAATTCGCACAGCTTGTGATTTTCGCTCCCAGGTATGTTACAGTTGGGGCAAATGCATGTTACTTTAAGGCAAAACGTGTGTTACAACCAAATTAAATGTTGTTTTATACACATATTCATTTATTTTTGTAGAAGTAAATATTTTTCATGCAATGTAACACATGTATATGTTACATTGTATGTGTAACACATATTTATTCTTAATAAAAATATTTTATCCTATAGTAACACATATATGCTCATATAATAACACAAATTGAGGAACAAATATGTGTTACAATTAGAGTAAATATGTATTACTGTAAATTTATATTACAATTGGAGTAAATTTGTGTTATTGCAAATGTGTGTTACATCTAGAGTACATGTGTGTTACTGCAAATGTATGTTACAATTAGAGTAAATGTGTGTTACTGTATGCACAAACATTTATTTATCTTTATAAAAATATATATTATATTTTATATAACATATATAAGGTATTAAATGATGTATTAAGTACATGAATAACATATTATTAACATAAATCAACAAAGAGAATAAAAAATAAATTAAGTAACACATATTTATACTTGCAGAAATACATATTTTCTTTATAGGTACTTGAAAAGTACAAAAAATTAATTTTTTAAGAACTTGTAACACAGATTTTGCCTAATTGTAACACGTCTTTGCCCAAATTGTAACATACCTGGGAGCCAAAAAATATATTATTAACATAAATCAACAAAGAGAATAAAAAATAAATTAAGTAACGCATATTTATACTTGCAGAAATACATATTTTCTTTATAGTTACTTGAAAAGTACAAAAAATTAATTTTTTAAGAACTTGTAACACAGATTTTGCCTAATTGTAACATGTCTTTGCCCAAATTGTAACATACCTGGGAGCGAAAAAACCTGGAACTACAAGTTGCGCGAATTTTGAAAAAAAATGTCCAAATCTGACCCGACCCGGTTTAGATCCGCGAATTTTTCAAAAATGGATATTTCTATGGTAGAAATTTGTACACAAGTATTGCTCATATATAATTTCAAGCTTAATATCATTTTTTTTTCTTTTTAAATAAAACATGTAAAACCTAATTTTTCGAAATATTATTGATTACCTATTTGAAGTATTACTGATTCAAATACATAATATATATCGATACTGTGTAATTTTTACAACTGAATTTCAAAATCCAAGTGTAGGACGTCTACTTGACACACAAAAATCACTCTATATTATTTAAAAATAATTACATATATGTTTTCTGTGATACAAGAAAACTAATCAACAAGAGAATAGGTGTGTTTTCAATTAATTAATAAAGTGTAGAATCACTTTTTTTTGAAAAAAGTTAGGTCTCACCTATTTCCAAAAAAAAAAAAAGGTAATTCTACACTTTATTAATTGATTGAAAACACACATAATGGTGGATAAAAATAATTGATTAGCTAAAATTAAGGTCATTGTTACATTTCTTGCTTTATAATATATTTTAATTGTAAATTCATTTATTCAATGTAATCTAAGTGAATAACCTAAGTCTCCATTTGGATGGATTTAAAAATGAATGAATTTAAAAAAATAATACATGTAATAAGGCATATATTTCCAATCATGAATTGTAAAGAGATGGGAGAGTAGGGAAAAGTAGTGGAAAGATAGAGAGGAAAGAGTAGATTACGGATTTCACATATGACATGTTTTTTTATGAGGATTTAGATTTCCTCCCTTTTGAACATAAACTCAAATCTAGATATTTGTATATTCACCTAACTTATTTGGAAAGAATGATTATTTGTGTGTGAAATTCACTCATTCAGATGGAGTCTAGCTAACATCTTTTTACACGAAAAGTTATGGGATATGATTAATTAATTCATCATAAGTACCAAACTAAAGACATTAATAAGTAGAGATGGTAGAACAAATTAAAAGCTACATATCATTTGATGCATCATTAATGTCATCATCCTTCAACAAGCGAAGTCCAGCATCCAAATCCTCGGAGGTAATTGCGAGCAACGAATGCGCATCGGTGCAGTCCACATCAGTCCTGGAATCGAGATTCTCTCGAGCTTTGACGAGCATTTGATCTACTAATCCTCCATTCATCTTCCTACGCTGTTGTGCAGTTGTTGCTACTTGTATCAATGCTGCAACATTCTTGACACTAGAGTCCAACTTGAATCCATAAAAGGGGCTCTTTTCATCCTTATTACAAGTTAGTTTGAGATGCACAAGTTGAGCAAGTTGATCACAAGTGAAGTCATCGAAGTGGAAAATGTTGGAGATTCGCCTGCGAATGCCTTGGTTTGCACCAATCACGTGATTCATTGGTGTCGGATAGCCCGCAAATATCACCACCACTTTATCTTTGTCCATGACTGACATTATCTCCTCTAACGCTTCTTCTCCAAAATCTACGGGGCTTTCCCCCTTACATACTAGGCGATAGGCCTCGTCTACAAACAGAATGCCGCCCTTGGCTTTTTTTATCTACGTTATAGCATGGAAAATTTACAAAAAAAATTGAAATTAATTACAAATTGGTTCTGTGCAAAAAAAAAAAAATACTTCTGTACAAAAAAAAATTAAGTATTATGAATCCATTTATAAATATAGAGATTTTTTTTGAGCCAATACATAAATAACCCTATCATTATATATATATATATATATATATATACTCTAGCTAGATTAATAATAATTAATTAAATTAATATATTTTGAATAATATTGTAATATGCTAGTATTACCTTTGCTCTTGTTTTTATCCCTGTTTCACCGATGTATTCCCCAACCAAATCAGTTCTTTGGACTTCGACTACCTTATCTTTTGGAAGTATTCCCACCATGTGTAGTAGTTTACCCAACATGCGTGCTATCATAGTTTTACCTGTTAATTAATTAAGAATATCATATCATGTTATAAAGTACCTGAGAATTTTTATTTTAATTTAAAATCAAACGATATCTATATATTTAGTATATTTATTTATTTTAGGCCATCAACATATATATATATATATACATACGTATAGGTAATTAGAGAGCTAGCTAGGGAATTAATTAATTACCTGTTCCGGGATTACCAAGAAAGGCGAATTGAGGGAGTCTTCTGGGCCCAACAGGAAGCCCGAGGGCCCGACGTCTCTCATCCAAGAGCATTCCCTTTAACCACTTCCTAACTTGTACCTTAAGCTTATCCAAGCCCACTACTTTGGATATTTCTTTGTCGAAGGCATCCATCATAGCCTTGGGGTCGCTCAGCCGCCGTCCTTCCGGTAGGAGCACCACGGTGGACTGCACCGGCAGGAGGACAAACTGACGTCGGCCATTGAAAATTCTTTTCGGGACAAGAGAGATTTTGCTTCGTAGAAACATTGGACACTACTTGTTGAGAAAGAAACAAGGGATCGATGAATTATCTAAATTAATTAACATTGATACCTGAATTGTTTTTCCTTCTCATATATATATAAGAATTATGAATTGTATGTATGGAAACTAAATCTCTATCTAAAATTAGTTAAGGAATTCGTATTCAGAAAGATTTACCAAAGGAAATTAAAAAAAATATTGGTTCACGGATATTTCTCTAAAGATATACAAGTATGTGCCGTTTTATTAAAAAATATTATACTTACTTGGATTCCAAGAAAACTAAGATTCACGATATCATTGACGATTATTTTAAGGGGATTTTGTACCGTGACACATTTAATAATCATGTTTTCTTTTAAAAAAAAAATTGAATAACGAAAAGTCATTGCGTACAATTCACAATTTGGGTAGCAATTATAATTTTTTATTATAAAAAATTTATATATGCTATTATTGAAAAATATATTTTTAAAAATATAATTTTTAATAATAATACGTGTGACTTTTTCGTATTATTTTATATAATTTTCTAAAAATATAATTGAATTGCATGGTGCACCTGGTCTATACAAAAGTAAGGCTTAAAATTAAAAGTTCCCATTATTAGATTCCAATAAATCAATCAATTTATTGGAAATTGATATATATATATATATATATCAATTTATTAGATTCCAATAAATCAATCAATATATATATATAATATAGTAAAATCTAATTATCATTCTGTCCCACAAAAATTTGCACACTTTTTTTATTTATTAATTTGCACATTACTAAAAAAAATATTAATTTGCGTGCATACTCCCAAATCTATACACATATTTATTCATATGTCAATACTTTATATATAAAACGTATTTTTCTTAAAAAATGTATTATCCGTAGAGTGCAAATTCCTACGGGGCGGAAAGATTATATAAAACTACCGAACCCTCCTGGCTCTTGGGCATTGGGCGAAACCGCCTAGATAGATCGGGTAAAGACGGGGAGAGTCGGTATTGCCATCCCTATAATTACATTTTTTATTAGTAAATTGAGATTAATATTTCTAATTCATTTGATGTTTCATGTACAACTTGTGCACATTGTTCTATCAAATAGTCGTTAAAGGTTGTTTATACTGAAAAGTGTGAGCTGATATACTGTAAATTTACACTGTTATTGATATTTAGTGTAAATTTTTAATTGCAATCAACCCACATTTTTTCAATGTAATCAACCTTTACTTTTCAGTATAAGCAGTCTCAACTCTTGAGTAAGTCACTATGCCAGAAATGAGCTACAAGAATGGGAATTTTCCATTGTGGTAGTTGTTTTATCCCCGTTGTTGATCGGCTCGTTGTTGTAGGTCTGTATTTCTACGCATTGTCATAAATCCCCTATGTCAATGAGAATTCCTTGTTGTCATAACTTTTATATATATGACGTCCTGCCAAAATATTCATAACTACAGTAGAAATTTATTGTCTTTCCTATTTAATCCGTTTCATAAATTCCTACGATAAAAATTCGTAGTGGTTTCTTTTTAACTGTTGTCGTGAATCTCTTTTAAAAGAGTTTTGTAATATCCTACATCAACAGGTAACAATAGTTGTTGTGTGTGTGTGTGTGTTTTTTTTTTTTTTTTTTTGGGGCAATATGCAATTTTACATAATTTTTTCATGACTAACAGTGCCTCTGTATTAAAGAGGGGGTCAATCCCTCTGACCATGCCCCTCTTTATTTTAGTTTTTTTAATAGTGATGTTTCGTATATTCAATTTGAACCATCTATAGAAAAGGAGAAAAGAACTCATAGATATCATATGCTGTATAATGAATCTACTTTTTTTTTTTTTGTGAAATGGTACAATGAATCTATTTGAGTATTCACACATATTCTAACAATTGAGAGAATAAATTATTGGAAGGTTGTGGTTGTCGCTTAATGTTAAGAAAGCTACCCAAAGTATAATTTTATATTTTAAATCGTAATTCAAAATAAAATATTATTATATTTTAAATTTTTATAAAAAATTTAATTGAAATAAAGATAAATGGATCGGGTCTTGAATTGAGATAAAAATATTAAAATTAGATCTTAAATTGAGAAAAAATCAAAATGTAAATCTTAATTTAAGACACTTTAAAATTAAAATCTTAAAATGAGATTCACCATAAATTTTGGGTCCTAACATGAAATTCTTCCATTTTTAATATCTAGATAGCAGTGGTGAAACTAATTGATTTTAGAAGGTGTTTTACAGTCCTTAAAATATCATCTCGAGAGTTAAAGATCTTTATTTTATCGTTCCTAAATTATGGTAAAGAAAAGAAGTATCCCTACAAAACTCAATATGTATCAATACAATTTATTTATGACGAATATATATAAGATAAATAATAATATATATCCCTCTTGAATTCAAAGAAGATACTAACTAATTGTGGACTTTTGACTTTCATAATTGGATTGATATATTCATCTCTCACATTTACGATTAGATAAATCAACGGCCTCAGAGGCCCTCTGGTCAGAGCAGGGCAACGAAGCCATCGGCTTGGCCAAGTTACACTTTGGATCATAATTATAAAAATTAATACATTGTAATACATAAAAATATAATATTGACCCCAAAATATCACAAAATTTGCAGGCCCAACTCGATCAACTCCAGCAGGATCTAACGTCGGAATCGGGAAAAAAAATCGACTTGGAAGTAACTCCTGATCAAGCAATAAATAGAAATTCTTATCTTCAAATACTTTTTATTTTTATAATTTTTATGAGATAAATAAATCTAATCACTTCTTTAACAAAATAATCACTTCCAAATGCCCTACGCATGTAGAACGTAGAACACATACCAAAAAAAAAACTAGGTTAATGATCTTGAGTATTCCAATTTTCAGACTAATAATTCACTTTTGCATTTTAAAAACAACGAGTAGCAGGTGAAATATCAATTTGGAATAAGAGATTTAAATACTATATATTATAATTCATTGCGTGCATCCAGTATTGCATTCTTTTTAGTTCCAATTAATAGTCAGAAAAACACTATTATGATTCCGATTTTAGTAATAAGAAAGCTGGTGATGGGACACAGATTAAAATGATTACATAAAAAGCAAAATTGAAATTTTAAAAAAAAATATGGAACCACATATAATTCATATGTTGAGAAAGGTATAAATATTACTACTAATTAAGAAGTTGATTGCAGGAGCTGAAGATGAATCCTACTTACGGTTTCATCATCATCACCTTGATGATCAGATTTCAGCAATTGAAGGGCAGCACCCAAATCTTGATGTGTGATAGCAAGCATTGAATACTAGTCCACATCAGTCGAGATTCTGGCGAGCTTTGACCAGCATTTGATCCACTAATCCTCCATTCATCTTCCTGCGCTGCTCTACAGTGCTTCCTCCGGCCTGGATCAATGCTGCAACATCGATCCTCAACACTAGTAGCCTTCCTTAGGGTCCAACTTAAAGGGCTATTTTTATCCTTAGTTGGCAACTTAAGATGCAAGCTGTTGACAGCTGAAGTCATCGAATTGGAAAATGTTGGAAATTCGCCTGCGCATGCCCTCGTTTGAAGCAATTAGGCGATCCATTGGTTTCGTATAGCCCGACAAGTTTTCCACAGTCCATCCAAGACATTATCTCCTCTAATCCATAGTCTATGGAGCTCTTCCCATCGGTTAGGCGATATGCATGCCTCGTCTATCATTCGTGCTATCATTGTTTACTCAGCATTCGTGCTATCATTGTTTTACCTGCACTTGCCAAATACATATATAGAATATCATTAAAATTCAAACAGAGAAGTACATACATGAATCGTAATTACGTACCTGTCCCTGGATTTCCAAGAAAGGCAAGTTGTGGCAGTCTTCTCGGGCAGAGATTAAGCCCAAAGGCCCTCATCCAATAGCAGCATCCCCTTGAACCACCTCCTGAGCTGAATTTTAAGGTTATCCAAGCCCACTATTTTGGCCAATTCATTATCGATCACATTCATCATCGTAGGGGTCGGCCCTTGATGCTCAATCATGCCCAAGTACAAATGTCCATCGGGTACGGCATGAGATATGCACCCAATCCTCCTCTCACACAACAACTTCACTCTTTGACGGTCTCCACTCCATACGTCGCCGTTTAAACTCACCCGCCACGGAGGACGGGATCGAGATTTTGGTTCTTTGTTGGTCTCCACTCCATACGTCGCCGTTTAAACTCCCCCGCCACGGAGGACGGGAGATTTTGACCGCGGGGGGTGCTATTACAAACATTACAACTTTTTCTTTCTTCTTTTTTGGTGAAGATAAATCTAAATTGGTGAGAGAGAGGCTGGATTACTGGAATATATATATATATATACAATTAGAAAGAATTTATATTTTGGACGTTTTGCAAAAGGAATATAACAAATAATAAGTAGAATTAATTAAGGAAATTGAAATCAATACGATATTTGCTGATCATATAACAATATACTAGAAGATTGTTATTAGATTACTCTAAGATCTCCAGATCAAGATTTTAGGAAAATAGCTAGCATCTCTATAATAGTATATACTCCCTCCGTCCACGAAATTTATGCTCACATTTTTGCACGTGGTTTAATGCAATATGTCGGAAAGTATTATGGGATATTGTGAGGTCCGTTTTGAGTAAAGAAAGTATTTATGGAAAGTACATATGATATACTTTTCATAAATATTCTCTTTATTCAAAACGGACCTCACAATATCCCGTAATAGCCTCCGACATATCCCGTAGTATTATTTATTAAATTATATATATTACCTTTTAGATTTAAGTTGTTTTCGTTTGATTTTCAATTACTAGTTGTAATATATATATATATATATATATATATATATTACTCCCTCCGTTCCAACATTTTCTTCATAGGTGGAGTTTCACGCATATTAAGAAAAAATGAAGTATGTGAGTGTGAAGTTAAATAATAAAATATAAAAAAATATACTTTATTGACTTTTGTGAGTGTGAGTTTTTTCCTTTTTTGTGGTATGAAGAAAGAGTTGGGACGTTCATATAAGAAAAGTGTGAAGTTTATCTTGGGACAGAGGGAGTAATTTTTATTCGTTGATTATTAATCAAAATATATACATGGAGATTTCCTTTTAAGACGTTTATTTTGTGCTGACTCATACATCTCAAAAAAAATACAAATTAAATAAAAAATATTGATAATATATTTTGTGCTGAAATCACAGTATTAAATATTACAATATAAATATTTCTAATGATATTAATAATTACATACTTTTAATTGTATAAATTTCATTCTTTTGAATCATTTCATATAAAATCTACTAATTTATTTTATACATACAATGTGGATATGTCAATTTAAATATAATTAAAAACTTTATATATGACGTTGAAAACAATGGGTGATTTTTTTTATTATTATTTCACCATTTTCAATATCCACAATAACGCTAATCGACATAGTTTTGAAAATTATTATTTTTCCGCTAAAGTTATTATTAAATTAGAAAAATATCAATAAGTATATATTTGAAATAAATTTTATACTAATATTATTAATATTATATTGAATATATATATATATATATATATATATCTTGGAGATATATATTATCATAAATTTAATTTCTTTTGTAGTATAAAAATATTTTTATAATTCTATGTAGAATTTATATATATATATATATGATCACGAGTATCCAAAATATAAGTCAAAAGATCCATTAAAATATAATAATTCTAATTTTTTATACTTCTAATGAGATTCTTATAAACAATTTTATGACAAACTTTTCATATACAATTTTCATATAAAATTTTATATTATAAAATATATATTTTTAATAAATTAAAAGAACAATTAAAATGCAAATATTTGAATATGTATAGCAATATGTACGTAAAAAAATACATACTCCATTCGTCCATAATAAATAATCTTAAAAATATATATATTTTTTAAATAAATTAAAAGAACAAAATGCTAATATTTGAATATGTATATATGTGTGCATAAAAAAATACATATATATTCCATTCGTTCATTATAAATAATTTTAATTTTTTCACGTTGTTTAATTGTAATATACCAAAGAATATTATGGAACGTAATATATTGGGGCGGAACGTATAAATATCACCTCCCCTCTATCCCCGATTAAAAAAATACAGTTGTGGAAGAAAATCAAAATATATATTCACCCTAATCAGGACGCGGACTGTGAATCTAATGTATATAGTCATCCCCTACCACTTGGCCTAACACCTCTCCTAGGGCCCGTGAAGTCTTGTAATCAACACCCAATAAGAATGAAATTCATGTTTGTTTCTGGTTTTAAAATTCAGATATTGGATTTCAAAATCCAAATATTTTCTACTATAGAATTTAACATTAGATTTTTCAAATTCTCCCCTATATATAAACCCTATACTACAAAATACCTTCTCAATTCTATAAATACACATTCTCAATTATTAACTTACAATTACCAATAAAACACTAGACGGCACTTCGCAACATGATTGGAGATGGATTTCTGGGAGATGATCTGATGCTTTAAATTGAGAGGAATTTTGCTAATTATATAGATACGTTGAATTTTGTATTTTGAAATCTTCGTAGGGCACAACTTATATTAACATTGAAATACTTTGTCGTGTATAATTTTTTAACATGTCGAAGCGTTTATTTTTCAACCCACCCCATTACTTAAATTTTGGATCCACCCCTGCAGCCAACAATAATATATTAATATAATATGAGTTTTTTGCACTTTTAGTTCCACAGTCACAGGACATGTATTATTTTAAAATAGGTCTCAAATATTTCACTATTGATCCGTACGATATTTTCTTGCACTTGTAGTCCCAAAATTTGCAAATTTTGTCTCAAATTCTGCAAATCTTGTAATAAAATTTTGGGACCAAATCTGCACATTTGATGACGTTTGGAACTACAAGTACAAAAAAATAAAATAAAAGTATTAGACCAATGATGAAATGTTTGAGACCAATACATAGAAGTGCAAAAATCTGGAAATAATATTCTTTGCCTTACCAGAATGTTAAAATTCTTTCCTAGCTATTAAAATCTGGAAACAAATTAATATATACAAATTAAATCTGAATTTAGTTTTGATGGTAATCAAAAAACAAGGAGAATAATTAACAAGTGGATTGTAGAAAAGGTGAAATAAAACCAAGCCCGTCCAAGAACATTAATTTGATGATCGATCCTATTTACCTTACTTGAGCTTCAACGATCGAAGCCCAACAGCTAAATCCTCAGAAGTGATGGTAACCATTGAATAATATTCATTTATGAATTTCACATCAACCCTTGAATTTAAATTATCTCTCGCTTTAACCAACATTACATCAACTAATCCTGCATTCATCAAATAATATATATGTTAGGTAAATTAAGAGAAAATTAACAAAGACATGACATTTACCTGTTCCGGGATTACCAAGAAAGGCGAATTGAGGCAGTCTTCTGGGCCCGACGCCTCTCATCCATCCCTCCTGATTTGTATTTTGAGGTTATCCAATCCCACTATATATTTTTGATAACTCATCCTCGATTGCATTCATCATAACAGTAGTGTCCTTGGGCCCGTGTTCCTCGATAAGGCCCAGGTAGAGGTGCCCATCCGATACGGTGCGGAGGACACTCCTATTATTATGAGCTACGCCCCGGATCCATCGAAGCTCCAATCTTACACTGGGAAAATTTCTTTGTCGGTCTCGGCTTGATACGTCGCCGTTTAAAAACGCCCATATCATTCTGGCCGGGGGGCTTAGTAAGAGAGACATTAGAATCTTTTTGCTTTGCTTTGGAAAAGTGAAAATTTTATGTGTTGGATGCAGATATATATATATAAATCTATATTGGCGGCAGGCTTATTGCGTTACTGAATAAAATAAATAAAATAATTAATTATATATGTGAAAATTAATGAGATTGATGGCTGAACAGGGATTTATAAATAAAAATATAATACGATAAAGGAAAATAAAATCAATATGATGTTTGATGCCAAATATATTGATTGATACGTACGGATATTATCCCTCCATCAATATACTAGAAAGATATTTTATTGATGGACTAGGCTATTTTTTTTTTAATTTGAGACATTGTCAGAGACGATATATATATTGGAATATTTGGAGATTTAAGATTTTTGGGAATTACTATCTCTATAATATTAGATATTATTTTTTAAATTTAGCTTTTTTATATGCTATATATTTATTTACGAATTGTGAAATATTATTATCCAACTGACTATTATTTAATTAAAATGTATCAAGGTTGTTTTAATTTCTTCTTGAGACCTTTGTCTCGTCTCCTACTCGCATTCATGTTTTGTGTTGCATCAGTCACCAAAAAGATACAAATTCAATAAAAAAAAGTATTCAGAATAAATAAATATTTTTAGCTGAATTTTTTTTTTTACATATAAAATATAGATGTCAAATTTAATATTATTAAACAAATTAATTTATTTCATAAAAAATCTAATTTGATATATAGAATTAATTAGCAAAGGGACTTTGAAAAGAAAAAATATAATGAATTTTAAATTTTGGGTGGAAAAAAATAAATGTTTATACAACAATAAAATCACATAATGATGTTGCACGGTGGCAGGCATGGACGGATTTATATAAAGGCAAGGCATGACAAATGCTTTGTCTCAATATTTTTATTATTATTATTTTTAAATATTATGTGTTTAATTATAAAAAAATTAAATATATTAATTATCATGTATATATTTTTATTTGTTAGACCTTTTAAATTAGAATTTAGTCAACAAATTTTCTAATTAAATTTTTATTATAAATAATATTATTAACGAAATTACACACAATTCAAAATCTAACAAGCTCAATAATCAATATATATATTAACTATAAAAAGTGTTAATTACACAATTCAATAATCAATATTTTTATTATTAAGGTTTAGATATTATATTAACTATCAATTGTTTTCTAATGGCATAATGTAGTATAAGGTCCTCTAAAGTATTAATTTTTGTTTCTAAAAACTTCTAAGTTATTAAATAAAAAGACTTCTAAGTTATTTAAAAAATTATTTTTTATTTTAAAATCCTTATATAATCCTTGTCTCATAAGATTTCTGTCTATGAAAATTCATGCTGAGTACATTTCATATTTTACATTTAAAATATGATAAACTTTAATGTTATTATATTCATTACATATAAAATTAAATTTTAATAAAGTATTAGTTTATAATTACCTGTAAAATTATTTTAGTATTCTTGACTGGATAAAAATTCTGCGTCCGCCCCTAATCACAGTGGCAATGGGGTCTCTAGAGGAGGGTCGAATTTACATTTTAGGAAGGTGTTTTGCGCCAAGAAATTAGGACAGGTTCTAAAATTTTAACGATAGAGTTGGGTCAACAAAACACTGATCAGTCTTATTTTGAAGCTGTGACATATAATGTTAAAAAGCTGCTAAAGACGTTTGACGTGATGAGTTTTAGATGGATTAGGAGGAGTAAATTATATTTTTATCTGATACAATTTTTATGCATGTAAATTTTTATGTCTCAGCCGATTTTGGCAGTGATGTTTAATGATCATTTGCTTTGTTATTAATATATATATATATATATATTTTTTTTTTTTGATGGTTTTTCCTATAAAAATACTAAATCAAAACATCAATTCCTGCAAATAAAGTTTATTATATATTCGTTAATCACAAGAATAATTTCTTACATATTGAAGTTCTAAATTCATTAACTATAATAAATCATAAACATACTCTTCTACAAATTAAATTTACCATTTATAAATATACACGTTATAAAATATTCCCAAATATATTATACAATTGCTAATAGCGTATGTATAAAATAAATGTAAAGAAATAGAGGTGGACCAGCCCACCAAAGCCCACAAATTTTTCACCCAAATCTTCTAAATATGGTTGGGTTGGGTTGGCTATGGACCGAATCCATTTTAACGGATTTAATAATTTTTGGTGGGTAAAAATTACTCTCCCTCCGTTCCCATATAAGTTGTTTATTACTTTTTAGCATACGGATTAAAGTAAAAGTGAAAAAGTAAATAATGAAAAAATATAAAAGTTTGATAGAAAAAGTGAAAAAATAATAGGAATGGTATAAAAAGTAATGAAAATAATAATAAAAAAATAAATAATAATTTTCTGAAAAAGTAAAAAACAAATAAAAAAACATACAATAGGAAGGACGAAAATGACAAAATAAGCAATATATAATGGAATTGAGAGAGTATTATAGTTCTAAAAATACAAATTAAAGAAAAATATTAATCTATATTCCATTATAATATATTTAAGTGTCCCATGTGAGACTTACTCGGGACTTATTCCATCTACTATTTCATTGTACAAATATAAAATTAAAGACATCTTTAATAAACACGACGTGACGCTCACAAGATGAAACATTAACGTGAATATGAAATTTTTTTGGAGTTCTCAAAGATGCTAACTGTGGAAATGACTACAGTATTGAGCAATTTAGCAGAATTCCTAGGAAAATATTATTATTGGTCATGTTTAATTCTCTTTAAATTATTATTTTATCTCATATTTCTTTTCACTCTCGTATATATAATTGTTAACTAAACTAAGCAAGACAAAATTTGAGTAGTTATAATATACCTGTTCCCTAATTTCCAAAGAAAGTGGAATTGAGGCAGTCTCTCGGCCTAACTATATGCCCGACGGCAATTTTATCCGAGCATTCCCTTTAACCAAATTCTAAGCTGTATTTTTGGCGCATTCAATTCAATCCCACTATTTTTGATAATTCATTCTCGGATCACATTCATCATAATTTTTTGGTCTATTTTGAAACTCTACAAAACAGCTTTTAGAATAAACACTTTATATCTTTGCATGTGAGAGATAACTTTAAAAATAACTATTTTAAAAACTGTTTTTAGAATTTCAAAATAAACACTTTATATCTTTGCATGTGTATTTTTGCAATCCTGCTCACATCAGTGTAAGATTTTCTATTTTTATTTTTTAACGGGAGCTGCAATGTAAGATTAGTTAAATAGGCGTGTGAGAATTTTGTAATACTACATGTATCCCCCAATTAATTATTCACTCCGTTCAACTATAAGTTAACACTATTTTTTTCTTAATAACAACAAAACTTTATATATTATTCCCTCCATCCCAAAAGAAATTGCATATTTTCTATTTTGGTCTATCCCACAAAAAGTTTGCATATCAAAAAGTGGAAATTATTTATTAAATTCCACTCTCACAACACACATATAATATTCATAAAAATGTATCTTTTATACCTTTTTCTTAAATCCTGTGCCCGAAAGACACCGCAATGTCTTTTGGGACGGGGGGAGTAATAAATAAATATCTTTTTTCACAATTTTCCATTATTTTATACAGAAGTCAATATGTGGTCCACCATATAATAATAAATAAATACATTTTCTAAAACAAACAAAAAAAAAATTAAGAGGGATGGAGGGAGTATATATTATGCAATTTCAACCTCTCAAAGATCACTCCGGTAGTTTAAGAAACATAATTAATAGGAAAGGAATATATAATTAACATGAGTAAGTTTTGTATTATCAACATTAGTCCCATAGCTTTTCTTTTCTCCCTTTTTTTAGCCATAATTATTTACTTATTCAATTTAGTCTCATAACAATTTAAATGTATTTAAATTAATCTCAAATGGCCGGAATTTGTATTAAACGACGTTGTATTGTTCATGACTGGTCACATTACTATTTTTCGACGGAATAGAGTTAACCATTAATATGATTTCCGTCTCATAACTTTTCTACTTTTGCATTTTGGTCCTATAATTATTTATTTTTTCAATTTAGTCTCGTAATGAATAAATTATTTACTTTTCTACCATTTTACACTTGTAACACACTCATCCGTGCAGAGTGTCGACATCCATATCCTCTTGTCACGACCATCCATCTTCATGTGTCAATTTTTGGTCGTGCTCCACTTACGCGCGAGAGCTTGCTTCTTGAGTATTCCTTATCCGCAACAACAATCTGTAAATTCTTGATCTCTGTAGCTTTTCGCCCAAATTGTTGTTGTGATTCGATGGTTATGAAGACAACGATTGGATTTATTGGAAAATTTTAAATTTAATTTAGGCTTAATTGCAAAATAAATCACCACCTTCTCGCAAATTGCAATTTAATCTAAACTTTTAAATTTTGGCAAAATAAATCATCACCTTTTATATTTTTTACAATTTAAATTTCGGGCAGTTTACCCCTTGCCCAAAAGATGATGTGGACAAATAAATGCACATTCATCATCCTAATAAGCATTCACATCAATAAATATTTAAAAACCTAAATGAAATCATTAATATTATAAATATAAAAAATAAATAAATAAACACATATAATTATAACAAAATTAGTCATATTATTTAAAATTAAAAAGTTTGAATGTATTTCAAAAATAAATTAAAAATTAAAAATTAAAAGTTATATTGTCTTAAAAATAAATAAATATATTGTTATATTACAATACATAATTAAATTATATATATTAATAATATAAAAATAAAAATATTTTTTAAAATTAAAAAAAATATTCAAAGTGCACTAAAAATATTAAAATTTATTTACAATAACTATAAATTTAAATATTATATTTTTAAGAAAAAATATACACATATATAATCTTAATTTTTAAATATATTTTTAGAGTCATGAATTTTTCATGAGCTTTTATAAATTTTTTTTTTTTTGCAAAATTATATATAATCTTTTTAAAATACACAAATAATTAAATAAATATTATTAAAATAAATTCTAAAATACATATTCATTATAATTTTTAAATAAAAATATATTTTCTATTTTAATTTAAAACATAATTTTTTTAAATATAAAATTTTTAAAAATTAAAATATTAAAATAAATCCAAAATATATATATTCACTCTAAAAAATAAAAATATATTGAGTTGTAATAAAATTAAATAATTTACTTAAATCAATTCTTAATTTTTATAAATAAATATTCATATACATAATCTTTATATTTTCTAAATTTATAAAATTATATATATTTCTTAATATTATAAAAGAACACACAAAATAAATTGGTTCAAAAATATATTTAAAAATTAAGATTATAAATGTGTATAATTTTTCTTTAAAATATAATATTTAAATTTATAGTCATTGTAAATAAATTTGAGTATTTTTATTGTACTTCGAATATTTTATTTTAATTTTAAAAAATATTTTAATTTTTATTTTATTAATATATAGTTTAATTGTGTATTTTAATATAATACTATATTTATTTATTTTTAAGACATTATTACTTTTAATTTTTAATTTATTTTTGAAATACATTCAACCTTTTTAATTTTAAATAATATGACTATTTTTGTTATAATTATATGTGTTTATTTATTTATTTTATATTTATTATATTAATAATTTTATTTCTATTATTAAATATTTAATGATGTGGATGCTTATTGGGATGATGAATGTGCATTTATTTGTCCACATCATCTTTTGGGCAAGGGGCAAGTTGCCTGAAGTTTAAATTGCAAAATATATTAAAGGTGATGATTTATTTTGCTAAAATTCAAAAGTTTAGATTAAATTGCAATTCGCGAAAATATGGTGATTTATTTTGCAATTAAGCCTTTAATTTACTGTGTCAACATGTCATGTCTGAAAAAAGGACACGTAACCCAAAATTAATACTATTTTTATCTCATAACTTTTAAACTTCTTTTATTTTTATCCAATTAATTATTTATCTTTTCAATTAAATCTTTTAACAATTCAAATTTATCCAAATAAGTCTTAAATAGTTGGAAAATAGTAGCACATGATTGACATGTGAACAAACGGCATCGTTTAATGCAAATTTTGGCCATTTAGGACTGATTGAAATTGTTATTATATTAAATTTAAAAAGTAAATAATTATGGAACTAAAAAGAAAAAATAAAAAAGTTATAAAATGAAAAATGTATTAATCCCTAAAATCAATATAAATTGTGACATTTATTAATTAAAGAATCATTACTTTTAAAAAGTGAGGATAGAATTTTAAAAAAAATGATATAATATTTTTGTTAAAAATGACCAACATTTTTTTTAAAATATTATCACATTTTACTATTAAATTAGAATATCACCAAATTTATTTAAAAATGATAATATAATTTGTTGTAAGGGAACAAGACTTCTCTTAAAATATTACCATATTTTAATGCAATAATATCCTATCATTTTTTACTTTTTTTTTTGTTTTGATGCAAAAAAATTTCATTTAAGCATTGATAAGTACCGATCATAATTAGTTTGAGAAAGAAGTTTTGAGTGTAAGGTTCTTATTAAAAAGTGATGTAACCGAGTATAATTTGATTAAGATAAAAAATTATATTTAATTTGATTAAAAAAAAAATTGTCTGTAATTCAAAAGTGTACGCAAATAACCAACTCATATACGATGATAACAATCGTACAAATCAATTTTAACAAGCTAGAAACCATAATCCTTGTATAAGTAACAAGTGATCAAACAAAATTTATGGAAAAAAAAAAACACCAACAGAAGGAAAAACTAAAAGCTGAGGGCCTTAAAATCTGCAGCCACTTCAAGCTTCCCTGAACCCATAACTTGCCCACATATAGCCCCATTCTTGTTCAAAAATTAACATAAAATAAATTATTTTTTGTTTTAAAAAAACACTATAATTAACTAAAACCGCTGGTTAAATCTTGAAATTATTTCCGACGAAAGTCTGCCCATACTGCCAATTGGAAGGTACAACATTCAAAGAAGTCTTGGTCCGGTGATCACCACCTTTGACTCGGAAAGAGAGAGGTTGACCGGCGAGAGTATAGCTGAACTGCCAGTTTTGTCCCCAATTTCGGCTCATGGGAATCCACCCCGTCGTCGGTCCCTTCACCCACGCCTTAATGATATCGCCGGCACCGGCCACATTTGTGATCAAAACCAAGTTGAAGTATTGGTGACCAGCCATCGTGAATCTGATACCGCCATTCTTCCGGCAAGGCACACTGCATTTCAACACATCCAATCATTTATTTGTTTTATAATTAATTAAGAAATATTGGTTTATCATTATATTATAAATTAATCTAATTATATAAATAGTATTGATATATAATATCTCACACAATTTTTAAAATTAAAAATTAAGAAAATCAATTTGAAAATTTTGGTTATGAAACAAAATTAAACAACCAATAATTAACTTTCTTAATTATCGCATGTCACATTGATTTATAATATTTAAAGCATTAATATATATGCCACAAATTAAAATGAGGTTCTATCCAAATCCCTAGTCAAAATAATCCGATTATTCCAATATAAAGAATTTACCATAAATTCCCAAAAAAAAAACATTTATTACGCAATTAATAAAATTAATGCAATGGCAACAAAACATTTACGGTAAAAAAATGAGTAGAATATAGGGTAACAAACCGGCGATACGAGACGGGCACAATGCCGGCGCGGTACTCGGCCATCCTAAGGAACATGGGCACAGAAAGATCGAAATGGGGCCGGGGCGGGTTGCACCAACCGCCGTTGTCACTGGGCTTTGAGTAGTCGGGCGGGCAGAAGTTGGTGGCGGTGATGAAGATGGAGGGGCTGCCCGGGTGGCAGTACTTCCACTGTGGCTCGTTTCGGCATTTCAACTCGTAGCATGCGCCGCACGTGAAACCGTCGTTGAATAGCGCCGTACTCAGCGCCGCGTTGTTTACACCGTAGCCTTGGCTGTACAAGTCGCTGTACCCACAAGCGCCCCCTGCCACATTAATCACAACATAACAAATAATACTCTGTTCACACATTCCAATTTTTTACGTGTAAGGTTGTGATACGTGGGGTTTTTATGAAGTAAAATGAACAAACAGTAAAAAAGGCAATAGGTATACCCATAGTTCCGGAGCCGTCGCTGCCGCCGTAGAAGGTGGCGTGTGCGATCTCCCACTTGCCGCCGGTGTAAACTCCGGGAACTTTTGCATGGGCATAGTTTGCCACTAGAAATAGTAAGAATGCAATGCTGGTGAAAGGTTTCATATTGGAGAGAGAAATTGTGATGGAGATTGTTTTGGTGTTGTGAAGAGAACACAAGGGGAGGTGAAGAAGTGGTACTTATTGGGGGAGGGGAGAGGAGAGAGAAAGGCAGGGAAATCATGAGGCATTCTCCACAATTAATGCATCCATATTATGGAATAATTTTTTTTCTAAATCGCGCCATGCTCTTTTCCTCTTTGAGGCCTCCAATTAATAGCCAAATTAGCCACTAAGAAAGAATCAATCTTTATTAATTATGAACAGATATTTTTGGGAATTATGTTGCAACCTGTTTTCTTTGGACGAAACTGTCCTTGACTGTTCAAGATTTCACTTTGTGAGAGGTGGAAATGAGAAGGGTATTAATGGGAGATCGATTTAATTATCGCACCTTCCATCCCACATATTAGTCTTACACGACTTTTTTAGACAATGACAAGAAAATGATTTGATTTAGGGTACTTAGATTCAAAAAAATAACTATATTTATAAATTAGTTCACAATATCTGCACAAAAGTGTAATATTTTATTGCATAGAATTTTTGTCCTGCACAGTTGTAATTTTTGTCAATCTTGTGAACCATTTTATAATTTTCCCTTTGAGTTATTATAAATGACTTTTAAAATATTAAATATTTAATTAAGATATCAAAAATTTTATTAGGAGTATCAAAAATTATGATAAGTAAAATTGTATTTAAAAGTTTTTAAAATTTTAATATTTCCGATAAATTTTTTTGGTTTATTTGATTTAACATTTTACACTTTAAAAAAATTTCATCATAAGTTTATCTATAATTATTTGATTTAACTATTTTTTTGTGCATTTTTTGTCCGTAGCAAAGAAGTGTATATTTGTACATTATATTTATCATTTTATAATAAAATATATTACTTGCTATATTAATCTATATTATTGCTAAAATATATTTTATATAAAAAATTATAATAAACACAAAGTGTAAATACAATTCTCGTTGCAATGGATAAAAAATGCAGGTGGGCAAATAATCGTGGAATGTATATAATATAAGTTACTATAGTTAAAATATTATTAAAGGCAATTAATTGATATGAATGAATGAAATTACACAAGAATGATATTTGTAATCGATATTGATAAGTTATGAAGTGTGATTATAATAACTAATTATTATTATATATTATGTAAATTATTAATAATATAATTAATAGAAAAATTATTGTTATTAATATAGATATTATTATTGATTGTATAATTTTTAATATAAATACACAAATTAAATAAAATATTATCTTCATCCTTAAAATTTTTGTATACTTTCCTTTTAGTTTGTCCCATAAAGTCTGTATACTCTGAAAATGAAAATATTTTTTTTAACCTCCACCTCATAATCTCCAATTCACCCTCAAAATCTACATCTCACAATTTTTATCATACACACATTCTACTCCTTTATATATTACTGAAAGTACCCAATATTTTGATGGATGGAGGTAGCATTACTTTTATTTTTAAATAAGATAATAAAATTATTCCGGTTATTTAGATTATTATTATATATAATTATATTATTAAATAATGATGTTCTTATTTATATTATAGAAAAAATTTATTATTGAAAAATATAATATTGTGATTTATATTGTTTTAATATTTTTGAAAACAATTTTTTGAAATTTATTATAACATTATTTATATTATGTTTTTATTTATAATATTAATTAAAATTGTTATATTAATTTTATTTAAATAAAAAATTGATTCCTCATAAAATAAAATAGCTAATATCATGGTGTATCAAAGAAAGGACTATTCTTTATTTTTTTAGAATCACCATTACATTGCATATTGAATCAAGATTCCAATTTAAAAATAATATCAATCATAAGATTAGGAATTGATTCATGAATAGTGTTCATATTCCTATGTTATTCCACCACAATCTATATTTTTATTTGTTTTTCCATTTAACTCATATGACTACTAATTCTCAAAATAATTACTCGTAACAAGATACACCTGATCAATTCCATTAAAAAAGATTTATTTTTAATTTTATCTGTCACATAAAGATAAGTTGTTACTATATAAGATATTTCATTAAATTTGAATATCCATTATTCTCCTTAATTATTTAACATATACATCATTCTCCTTATTTAACTTTTCCATTTTAAGTATAATAACTTTTATTTTTAATCAGTATGAAAAAATATGTAAATTTATTTTTAAGTAATTGAGAAATTACATTAAATAAGGATAAAAATAGAAATACAAATTTAATGATATTTTAAATATAGTAATAAGTTAATCTTTATCAACCAATAAAATTTTCTTCTAAGACTATATGTTTGTGAGGGGTGATATTTTTTGTTAGAGCATCCCAACGGTGATGCAAATAGGGATGCAAACCACTAATTGCCATCAAAGTTGCTTCCAAGGGTGACGCAAATTGAGATGCAACCGCAAATTGTTTTTTTTTTTTACCTATAATATGCATATATTTATTTGATAATTTATTATGTGATTTATTATTTAGGTAAATATAATACTATGTAGTAATATTAGGTATTAATGTTCAATTTATTTATAATATTTTGTGATATAAAAATTAAATAATAAAATAAAAATAATAATTGTATTTAATAAAAATTTAAAATTTTAATTAATTAAAATAAATATTAGTATTTAAATTTAAAAAATTACAACATTAAAAATAAAATGATAGAATATACTAAAACACAATAAAAAAATACATGAATAAAATACAAAAGCATAACTACGCAAATAAAATACAAATTATTATTTATTTAATTGTTAAAGATTTAATTATAAATAACAAATTATAGAATTAATTATACATATATAATAATGAAATAAAAAATAAGTTTTATTAAAATAAGAATATTCTAAAAGAATATTCCCATTGAGTTAAGATTTGAGTTTTATGATTGGAGATAATTTTAATGTGATATTAAATTTTGTAGCAAATTGATGAATTTGGTGGCAAATTTGCCATCGACCATTGGGAGTGCTCATAAAAAAAATTGTTGCTACTTGCTAGGGTTTTGCCTCAAAATATGAAACGGTTATTTAGCTGCGCAGCTGACATGCAAGTTGTGCCATTAAAAGGTCGTGAGAATTAAATAAATTGGACTTCAAAGTTTTTTCATTTTTTAAAAAAATTGCAGATTTCTTTTACATATTATCGATCGTTTCCCATCATTTGATTAATTTTAATCCCAATATATTGGTTTCTGCAGTAGGTCGTGAGAATTAAATAAATTGGACTTTGACTTTTACGAAATTAAAAAGATGCCATATACAAATAAAAAATATTTTAAAAAAGGAAAACTTCCTTTTAAATTCTGCGATGAAGTATTGAAGTTTATAAATTTATGCTCGGCGGATTCAGGGGCGATTTTTTACGTAAATATACAACTTTTTTATTTAGGTTTTAAATTTGTAAATTTTTGTCCTTTTATTTTCTTGAACTGTGAAAATTTTTGCTCCTCTTTAAACAAAATTCTGAACATGTTTGCATGTCACTCCTATCCCACAAAAATCGTGCACGTTCTCTTTTGGTCACATTAATTAGACGCATTTGTATATTTAAAGTAAAATTCCAAATAGTTATATGTGTGGGATAATAAAGGTGAATATTAATTTGTTATTCCAAAATATGTTGTTTGACCATTAATTAAATTCAAGTGGCAATTCAATTCTAAAATATCATTACATTAACAATTTTTCATTATTTTTTATTTTAATAAATTTCTAAGCAAACTGTCTAGAAAAATGTGTAATCATAAACACTAAATGAAAAAATAAAACAAAATTTTAATATTCTGATTGTAATAATTTTTACTTTTACTATATCTACAAATCTATTTTTGTAGGTCTTAATCTTGTGTGGTTCAAATGCATTTTTAAAAATACTCTTGTTTTTAGAAGAAAAAAATTATTATTCAATTATATAACAGTGGTGAGATTTTAAAAATATAGTTAAATAGCATATTTGGATTGATGGATTAAGATAATTAGTAATGTAAGATAATTTCGTTTTGAATGTTTAGATTGTAAGATTAAATAAAATAAAATAAAATTATGCAACTGACAATTTTGCCCTCTATATCATAAACAAAAATAAAGTGAATTGTGATTCTCCTTTCCAATATAAAAGGAGTATTTTAGTAAAGATAAATACAATTGACTATATCATACATCTTCCCTAAGATAATATTATCTTCCATTCATTTGGTTCGTAAGATAAAAATATATATCCGTAAAAAACATGCATGTTTTTTACGGATGTATATTTTTATCTTACGAATCAAATGAGCCCTAATAAGATAATTGAATTTTAGTTTTGAGCTTTTTATTAATCTTGGAATTTTGTCTTTTAAATCAAACATCAAATTAAATAAAATAATTTAATTTATCTTAGTTTATCTAACGAACCAAATGAACCTAAGTTGAGACAAGAATAGGAAAAAACATATTCCAAAAGTAAATTTTCCACTTTCCTTTTTTTTATATTAATCTACAATTAATTTTATACTTTAAAATAAATAAATAATACTTATTTTATTTTAAAATATTCTTAATTCAATGACGGAAAAAGTCAATAAAGCAGTTCAAAAAATATAGTGTTTCCTCCTGTCAAATATATATAATAGAAAACGGAGGAAATACTATTTAATTAAAAAAAAAAAACTAACACTTTTCAATTTTTTATTAAAATATATAGGTTGTGTAATTTATGGGTGCCATTTTTATTTTTATTTTATTTCTTTTTTCCAATCTTATATCTCCCTCCTATTATATACACAATGAGATTCTTATCCAATAATTAATGTCATGGAGATTAAAAACATTAAAAAAAATAAAATTGTTCAATAGGTATTTGCATATTAGTTCAAAAAAGTGACTATATTTATAAATTGGCTCACAATATTTGTACATAAATATATATATATATATATATACACATAAGTATATTTTTTTCTACACAAAATCAATTTGTAAATAGTATCAATTTTTTTGTTCAAACCTACCTTTTTCTTAATTATGATGGGTTTAAAATAATAATAATAATAATAATAAAATAAAAAGCTCCGCACTCTTTAGTAGGGGTGGGCAAAAAACGGCAAAATAGAATTTTTGAACCAAACCAAAAAAAAATTGGTTAATTTAATTCGGTTGTTTTGATTAAAAATTTTGGTTCGGGATTTTTTTTCGATTCGTTATTTGTCCATAAAAATAAAAAAATTTATATATATCAATATTATTATTAATTTTAGTGTGAATTTAATTTGTAATTGTTGTGCTCATTTTTAGTATTTATTTATATTTGATTTTAGTGTTAAAAATAATGAAAAATGCTTCAAAAATTAATTTATACATTAAATTATAAAAAATCGATTTTAACCTAACAAATCGAATATGTTTCGGTTCAATTTTTTTATTATTAAAAATTTTAGTTTGCTTTTAATTTTAAAACACAAATTTCAATTAATTTAACTAAAAAAAATACTCCAAAATCGACCAAACTCTCGCCCTTACTCTTTAGGATCCGTTTGCTTGACCTTAATAAGGCAAATTAATACCCTTCTTGGCTGTTAACCTGTTTGTTTGGGTTAAATAGGGCCTTAGAAAATAATACAGCCCGCGTAAAATATAGCGGGCTTGACAAATATTAATCTCCTTAGATATGCCCGATAGTGAATCTAGTCGATTAATAAGACACATGTCTATTATTGTTTGGGTCAACCAAATATCTAATTAACACAAGCCCAATAAATAATAAGTCATTTTCCATTTAAGGCTTTTTAATATATCTATAATAGATATTTGAACCAAATGAATCCTTAGTTTATTCCTTATCACCGTCGAAATTCTAATTTAAAAAAATTGAAAACCAACTTCTCTTCTTTTTAAATTGTTAGCGCTGACTGCATTAATAATATAAATTTTAATTGGGCCCATCAGTCAAATCGCCATCATTGAAAGAAGATTTGATGTTGTGTAACTTCTTCATACTATTAAATTAATATAATACATATTCATTAATATTACTCCTCCATCCGGAGTCTTTTATTCAAAAGACTTGAATACACAAATTAAAAAAAAAAAAAAAAAAGTGTGTTAGTATTAAGTTAATTAATAAAATATAAAAAATATATTTTATTGACTGTTATGAATGTAAATTATTTTCTTTTTAAAGTTAGAAAAAAGAATTGGGACATCCCAAAATAAAAAATGTGAAAAAAAAATTGAGACGGAGGAAATATTATATATTAATGAATTGAATTTATATCCTTCTTCCATTGGGAAGAGACTCAACGAATAGATAACTTAATATAAGTGAAGTATTTTTTAGTGGGACTCAATATCTAGAATGTGTTCACAAAAATTCATATCATTGTATAATTATTTTCGTTATTATTTTCGTTATTATTTATATTCACTATATTATTATAAATAATGTAGTGATTTTATTAACAGTAATAGTGTATATATATAATAATCATAGTTGGCAAAATTGAGTATATCATAACTTTAATAGTGTATAAGATTAATATTTTTATATTATTTCCTTGATATTGCTGAGATCTTTTATAACCGGCCATCACATGTTAAATTTAGGACATTCATAAAAGAAATTGTAATGAGTAAGAGTTGATAGTAAGTTGTAAGTAATGAGATAGATATATGTTAAACTTATTTTTTTCATACTTGTTAGAAGTTAGTTCATCAAGACTTCAAATATTCCAATAATGTTTTCAAGTCAATCTTATATCTCCCTCCTATTCGTTTTTAAAGAGAATCGAACTCGGGTCCACTTAAGTGAGGAGTCTGGTGCAAATATATGTTAATTATAATTGAGTAGTTCGATAGGAATTGAAATTGGGTGGAATATGTTATGACCAAAACTTATATAAAAATTTCCAAAAATAAATTTAAAAAAATTAAACATTCACGCGCGCGCCCAACTCCATCCACACACTCATTCATGCGTTTGTCAACATCCACCGGCCCAGGAAACTCATAATTCCATGTAGCCAAATAAATTGATGTTTAAGCCCAAGCCCAAGTCCAACTAATTTATTATAAATCTAAAAATAAATTAAATAATATTATAATAAATTTAAAAACTTATTCTCAATTTAGGTTAGTATAATAACACACATTTATCCATGTAGTAACACATATTTG
>JAPKLY010000242.1:455797-468670 GCA_026898435.1 Prunella vulgaris | reverse complement strand
TTGCATGAATAATCATGTGTTTGGCGGGATTGATTATTTTGTCCCTCAAACAAAACACACTCTTAATATATAAATAATTGAATATACAAAGATATTTTGGCATCATGGCAAAAATTACTTTCAAGAAACTGGTACAATGAAATGAAACAGTATAAGAATTTTTTTACAGGGAAAAGTATAAAAAAAGAGCAGATTTATTTTAAAAATACAGAACACGTGTGTAAAAAATATAAAGTGTGCACAATCAAAATTAGACTCCGGCTGCAAATATCATAAAATCTGCATGTTTACCATTATCTATAAATACACTGTATAAACTGTTTTTCAATGTACTAACCGTCTCTTTTTTATATGAAATGATCATACATGTATTTTGTTATAGGATTGTATACTAAATCATGATAGAAACATGATGTATTTTTAATATTTCTATATTTTATAAATGATAATATACAATATAATTCGTTTATTTCGATATAACTTAACCAACCACCCTTACTTGCATAACTTTCTATCTCACAAATCACAAGAGATAAAATCATATTAAAAGTTAAAACACCCTGAGCAAGAGTCTTTCTGTACTCAATAAAATAATATATATATTAGTGTGTGGACCATTCACTTCATGCAATTGTGCAATTTAAACTCATATTCTAACGGATTATAGTAGAACAAAAAAAAAGGAAAATATAAAAAAAATATCAGCTCAAATGAAGAAAAGTATTAATTTGAATCTTAAACTAAACTTGTACATACTTCTTAATAAACAAACGAATGTTTTTTTTACATAAATTACTATGCAATATTGCTTTTTAGTAAAAAAAAAAAATTAATAGCATTCTAATATCCTAATGTGACCACATCTTAATTTTTTGGGTCCCACAAAGATAGTTTTTTAAACAAATTAAGAAATGAAGGTTATTATAAATAGAAAAGTGAAATTTATTTTATTTTCTCATTTAGCCCCATGATTACTCACTTTTCAAGACAATTACTTGTAACAAGAGACATTAATTAGGGACAAAATTGAAAATGAAAAATTTTAAGTATAGTAACAAGTTTAGTGTGTTTTGAAACACTTAAAATAATTTTTAGAATAATTTTTTTTTAAAAGTTATCTCTCACAGTTTTTAAAAAAGAAGTTATTCTGCAGCTGTTTTATAACGTTTCAAAACAGACACTTATCCTTATGAAATAAATGAAAATGAAAAGTAACCCTATCTTTGTGGTATGGAGGAAATATGTGATATTAATTCGTATTCTTTAGAGAAAATTAATGGTACTCGCTAAAATAAATTCTCTTTAATGAAATAACTCACATTTTTTATGATTGATGTTTCACTCTATACTTTTCATTAAATTATTTTCTAAAGAATACTAATAATGAAAAATACAAAATAGTACTCCACTTGTCTCTGAGAAATTTACATATTTATTTATTTGAATATTTCATATTAATTTGCGCACTATTAAAAAAATCAATTTGAATGCATACTCATATAATCATACAAATATTTATTCATGTGTCATTATTTTAAAAAAATATATTTTTCTTAAATCACATGAAATTCTTGGGGGTACGAATTCTTTTGGGACGAAGAGTACAAAAAATCAAGGCTAATTTATATTTATACGAACAAATTTTTTAGACATTAGTAGAAAAAGTATATGTTTATAAATATTTTAAACCAATGTAATAATTAAAATTATCTTTTTAATCAATGTAAATATCCATGTAGCAAATTTTTACCCGCCAAGAAGAAAAGAAGTGGCGTAGCTTTTACATTTACCCGCCAAATTAGAACAAAAGAATGGGGGCAAATCGCAAAAGCAATCTCAGAAAAAAAAAAAGAAAAAAATGGAAAAAAGGAAAAGTGGAAAAGCAATCACAATGCTCAACGTACGGTGGTTGGTTAGTGTAGTTATGGGTGGTCCCACCCAACCGCATTCATCGCTCCACACATCACGCCGTCCATCAGCCCATATTTCTCAATCTTTTTTTTAAAATTATTTGTCAATCTTTTTTTTTTTTTTTGTCTTAGATTGACCAAAAGAACCATAATAAACACATAAAATTATTATTATTGAAATTTATTTAAATTATCGATTTTTTAATTGTGCTAAATTGTATCAACGCGGTTTAAATTTAAAATACAAGATATTTTGTCGGCACATGTAAAATACGAGAATATTTTGGTTAAATAATTTATTTATTGTTGTATGTGCAAAATAATGCTATTTGTTTGTATGGTTAAGTGCCAACAAGAGTAGTTTCACTAAGGGTGTGTTTGTTTGAGAATGGGCCCATCCGGATGGGGGATAGATTTTCCCCCAATCCACCCAATTTTCGGACTTAAACATCCCATTTCATCCAAAATACACATTCACTCCTTATTATACATCTATAAACATATTTCACATAATTCAATATCAATCACATCAATTTTATATTACATATCAAATACATTTTATTTATCTCTTTTTCACATATATCATATATATTTTTATTTAATTTATATCAATTAATATAAAATAAGAATTAATTTTAATTATATATTTTTACATATTATAATATCCTATTATATATATATATTAATTATTAATATATATAAATTTCATTTAAGATTATTATCTTGGAGTATTACAAGACCTCTACTATTAGTAATTATTTGTGATTTAAAATTGAAAATATTTATGTATTATATATACACTGTTTTTATTTTATTTATTATTAATTTAATTTATCTAAAAAAATTATTAATTATCAAGGTTATTTTTAAAAAAAAATTATGTATTACAACAAAATATAATTAATATACAATCATTCAATCATTACTCCACTAACTAATAATAATAAAATAATACATCATCATCTCCAAAAAGTATTGATTTGACATAAAGTTTCATCCACCCCTACCACATCCAATTCAAATCAAACACAAATTTACTATTCACAGGATTTGTCCCATCCACTTTTTTTCTCCATCCGGATGTGCTCCATCCACCTCAAGACGTAAACAAACACTATCTTAGTTTGACAGATTTAGATATTGTTTGTAGTAAACAGAATTGATTTTATTTTTTAAAATAATTGTGTATTATTTATAATCACTAAATTAAAATTTTAGAATTTATTTTTAAAAAATGGCCAAAAATTACTTTTGAATATTAGGAATTTATTTTTTTAGTGGGATCCATAAATATATATATATATATATATTGCAAATACCGTCTAATTCTAAAATTGTTTTATTTTAAAATACTCTCAACTTTAATTGTATTATAAAAGTTACTCCATTTTTAATTTTATTATAGGATTTCAAAATACTCCCTTGACACAATTAGACATATTTAATTATATAAAATCTGTATTGTATGCATCAATTGCATGATGCTGTTAATTTTTAATTCTTTTTAATAGTATCTATTAAAAAAATATAATTGGTTTCACTAAAAAGTGTGATAACATTCTTTATATTTTTCAATAAAAATAACTAATACTATTAAAATAAATCTGAATTTTACTTTTTTGTAGTACTCTAATGAACCTACTCATTTAAATAAATGTAGACTGTTTTCTTCTTGTCCTGAACTGAATGAAAAGGTGATATACACACCAATCGCGCGTCCTTCTATCCAACTTGACTGAATTGTTTTATATAGAATACGTTTTATTTTAATTTTTATGGAGACATTTATTATCACGCGTAATTAAAAAGAAAGTGTCATCACTGTATATAAATTGAATGTTGACTCTATTTTTATATTAGAAAATTCCTTTTGATGTAAAAAAAGCGTCTCCATTCGTATGAAAACTGAACATAGTGCTTAGTTGATATCCTTTTTCTTTTTTCTTTCAAATATAAAATTCAAATTGAGCTAGAAATTAAAAATCAATTAATGCGCTTGTTTCAATTTTTTTATTGTAATGGAATAAAAAAAAAATTACCTGTTGAATTAATACTTGTTTTCATGATGGTTACATCATTAATATTGTTCTTTAATTTAGAAATTTTAAACAAATTATAAAGAAAAATACTGATTTTGACGTGAAAATTGATTGAGAAAAATGATAATAAAATGAAGTAATGTCTACCTTAAAAATGGTGTTGTGTATTTATTTTGTTATCACTAATTATTAATATTACTATATATTTATCATCATTTTTATGTCTTTTAAATAATTTTTGTACCAAGCGATCATTATATAGGCAACATGAAAAGTGAAAAGTTTCTTAATTGAAAAAGATGGACTTAATTGATTGTGAACGTCAAATGTGAATGATGATTATGTCCAGGTCAATTTATAAATAGAGGTTAACCTATAAAATTTCCCACTTTAACTTTTGATTATTCTCTTTGACATTTATTATTACAACTTATACGGAATTAATATCAAAATCGTTCCATAATTTTTTCATTTTTTCGATTTAATCTCATAATTATGTAATATTTCAATTTAATCTCATAACTATGTAATATTTCAATTTAGTCCAATGACAATTCAAATCTAACCAAAATAGTCCCAACTTCCCGAAAATGACATAAAACAACGTTTTATTCATGTGCCGCGTGAGCCAATTCCACCGAAATTTATAACACGTGAGTAAAACGACATCGCTTTATGTTATTTCTGGCGACTTATGACTGTTTTGATTAGATTTGAATTCTTATGAGATTAAATTGAAACATTACATTAGTTATGGAATTAAATAAAAAATTAAAAAAATTATGGGATGATTTTAGTATTAATCCTCAACTTATACCTATTAGGCGAATAATGCAAAGTTAACAAAATAATCGTAAAGGCTATTCGTAATGGCTCGAAAGATTATGTGCAATATTCAAATATATTGGAAATTTTAAATAAATATATTGGAGTATAAAATTGGCAAGTTGAGTAAATTAGTAAATTACCCTGTCGTGATAATATTTCATTATTTCATTTTGTCTCGTGCATTTGTATTTATCTTAACTATTAAGTTTTTCTTTTCACTCATGCGCAGTAGCTAGTTTTCATTTTAACGAATAAAATTCAAATGATCAAAATGAAAATGTTCTTGCCAAGGTGAATAAGCATAATGGTCTTGACCAAATTAAATTAATTAAAAATGTACCCTTAAAATTTGTATGAACTAATTGTACTGTACAATTTAAATTTAGAGTAATTTTTTTTTCTCGATAAATATTAGTGGTTAATAGTTAGAAGTTAGTTTATCGAGTCTCTATACACTCATATCTACAAGTCAATCTTATATCTCCCTCTTATTCGTTCCCAAAGGGAATCGAACCCTGGTCACTCACTCAAGTGAGGAGCCCGGTGGTCAAGTGAACTAACTCACCTAGTTAATTTAGAGTAATATTATTCAATGCAAAAATCATTTTATTAATTGATGTGCATAATGCAATTGATTTTCGAATAAAATAATTTAGTGAAATGCATATGTTATTCGTTTTAAAAAGTGCATGGTGCAAATAAAATTGGCACGAAACTTGCCTATATTGGAATTTTTAGTATGATGCTCATGCATGCATGTAGAAATTTCCTGGGTTGAAATTTATGGAATAAATAACCAACATGAAAATAAGTTTAGAGAATGGGATTAATATCAAAATTGTCTCATAACTTTTCACTTTTTCGATTTGATTACATAACTATATAATATTTCAATTTAGTCTCATAACTATGTAATGTTTCAATTTAGTCCCTTAACAATTCAAATCTAATCAAATCAGCCCAAATCGCCGAATATGACATAAACAACGTCGTTTCACTCATGTGCCGTATGAACCAATTTTGCCGGAAAATATAACATGTGACCGGAAAGTGAGTAAAACGACGTCCTTTTATGTCATTTCCGGCGATTTTGGACTAATTTAATTAGATTTGAATTGTTATGGGACTAAATTGAAACATTACATAGTTATGAGCCTAATTTGGTTAGATTTGAATTGTTATGAGACTAAAGTAAAATATTACATATATAGTTATGAGATCAAATCGGAAAAGTGAAAAAATTATGGGACAATTTTGACATTAATCCTTTAAAGAATGATAATCAGATCAAAAATTAAAACACATAGCGATCAACAATGAAATAAGTGCAAAGATTCTGTAGTGGACGAAAGAAATACTTTTGATTTAGAAATGAAATACTTAAAATTCACACAAATCAAAGTAATTATTGTCTCGATGAAAATATTAAATTGTTTATTATTTTAACGACACAAAAAATGTGCCCCCACATAATACATGTTTATTACATAACTTCATCATAATGCCAATTGCCAAAGATGACTTATTCAAGATATATATTTCGATTATTTAAAGGAATAATCATCTGAATAATTATAAATAATTATAGAAGTATATATGTCCACTTGTTTATGTATGAAACTCATTAGCATATAGTGAAAATCCAATGAAGGTTTAGTCTCGTATCATTGTATGCAATAAATACATCAATGCAATTTAATTTAATTTTTTTTAAAATAATTACTTCCGATATTATTGAAAAGTTATTTTTATATTAAAAAGATCACCATGTAAATTAACTTTTTAATTTAAGAATAATTTTTGATAATATAACAAAATTAACTTTTAAGAAAATAACATGAGTTGCATATGCTCAAAATGTACCATATAGTAAATATTCTCCAAATTAGTTAATAGTAATACTTAATTCAAAGCTTCATAGTGAAATTTAATTATTAATTGGAGTGTGGCCAACTTAATACCTAGACATGACAAAAATATAAAATCTATATCTTGGCTCAATTTGGATGAACAAATTTGAAATCCTCATATTTTAGAGACAAATAACTATTCTTTTCAAATAAATTAGATGAATTTACAAATACTTAAATTTGAGTTTATGTTCAAAATGGAGGAATTCTAAATTCTCATCAAAATCATATCATTTGTGAAATCTCTACTCTCTACCCTTCCATCTCTATCTTTCTTCCACTTGATCCCTTCTCTCTTATCTCTTTATAATTCACGATTTGAAATAAATGATTTCATTCATTTTCAAATCCATTCATTCAAATAAAGTCTTAAATTAATTAAGTTATATATAAAATTTGAGTCAGAAAGGAAGATACAAAAAATATTAATCTCGATTCATGCTCATCTGAATTATAATTTGTAGAGATTTGGTTCAATTACTTCTAACCCCATATTAATTTGCATATACAACTAGGCATATAAAATAAGAAAGTTAAGTAATGAATAAGATTTTGGGGTAACTTCGTACCTATAGTTTTAGGTACAAAGTAATACTCCCTCAGTCCCACTATAAGTTTTTCAATTATTTTTTTTTAGATGTCCCACAATAAGTTTTCATTTCCATAAAAAACAACACTACTTCATATATTAATAAACAAATACTCTTTTTCACAACTACCCATTACTTATTCACAACTTCTCATTACTTTTTCACAACTTTCTGTTATTTTATACAAAAATCAACACGTGGTCCACCATATAATAATAAATAGAAAAAATACATTTTTTTATCCTTTAAGTTTTGTTGACTTTGATTTCCGTCCTCTTATCTTTTGAATTTTGAATTTAGTCATGTAACTTACAAAAAGATGACTTTTTCGTCCTATGACCTGCTGTTACAGGTCACTTAACAAGTTATATGCTGATGTGTCAATTTTATTTTATATTATTATGTTAAAATTATACTTGAAAGTCTCTGATTGGTAGATGTTAATATTTGACCATTTAAATTGAACATAAAATTGAAGAAAAAATTCTTTTCATTAATAATTTTCAATATTTTATGGGAATTCAAATTGATTCTCCTATTAAAAAAATCTATTATCAAATCTCACTCACAAGAAAATAAAAAAAATTAAAAATCTTAACAAATATAAAATAAATTTTATAACATTATCAAAACTTTTAAATTAATTAATTAAATCTAATTTAAAAAATAAGTAATTTCAAAAAATAAATAATTATAAAAGGCTAACTGAAAAGTAAGTAAAAATTTAAAAAAAATTAATATAACACATATTGATTTAACTTGGAGTATAGATAACAATATTAAAAAAAATATTCACGATATAGTCAAATTAAAGATATTAAAAGCTTATAATCATTGATATTAATATTGTAAATAACAACATATTTGAATATATATATATATATATATATATATAATGCAATATCTATATAACTTAATTTTTTCATACAAAATTAGCCTAATATCAAATAAATCTTTTATTTTATTATAATAAAATCATATTTGAAGTCTTGATTGGTGGACACTGATATTTGATCATTTAATTAACAAAAAAAATCATTAAAATTGAACATATAATTAAAGAAAAAACTATTTTTCATTAATAATTTTCAATATTTTATGAAAATTCGAATTGATTCTTCTAATTAAAAAAATCTAATTTCAAATCTCATCCACAAGAAAATCTTTTAATTTTAAAAAAATTAAATTTTATTACAAATTTAAAATATCATAATTTGCATATTAATTAGTGAAATCTAAATAAAATTTAAAAAATAATTAAATCTAATTTTACAAACAAATAAAAATTTCAAAAATAAATTTCAAATGAATTTAGGGCTAAAAATTTTGAAGCTCATATCAAATTCGGAAAAACTGGTATCCATCTCTGTTATTTGAGTGTCAACTTCTTCTGATTAATACTTATATCAATTATCGTTGAAAATCTTGAGAGATTGATTAAAATATCAATTTTAAAGTTATATATTGAAAAATATCATCCGATATATTTCTCTAATTAATAAAAAAATTATGTACAATTTTAGTTAAAATAGAATTTTTATTGAATTGACTCATTATTTTAAATTAACCCCTTATAATTATTTATTATTGAAATATTTATTTATTTTTAAAATTACATTTAATTATTTTGAAATTTTTATACAAATTTCTTTAATTAATATATATAAATTATGATATTTTAAATTTATAATAGAATTTTAAATTTTAAATTTTTAGATTTTCTTGTGGGTGATATTTAAAATTAATTTTTTTAATAAGAGAATCAATTTGAATTTCCATAATATTGAAAACTATTACTGTAAATAATTTTTTCTTTAATTTAATGTTCAATTTTAATAAATTTTTAATTTAAATAGTCAAATACTAGTGTTCACCTATTAGAGACTTCCACATATGACTTTATCATAATAAAATAAGATAAAAACCGACATGTCATCATATATCTTGTTAAATGACCTATAGCAGCAGGTCACAGGACAAAAAAGTTAATTTTTTGAAAGTTATAGGACTAAATTCAAAATTCAAAAGATAAGAGGACGAAAATCAAAGTCAACCAAACTTAAAGGATAAAAAAGTGTATTTTCCCTAATAAATAAAGAGTGTTTCTACTGTGCACAAGGGTGCATGGTATGCACCTTTAATTTTGACTATTTCCAGTTAAAATTTTCTTCCACCACAATTTCCGCTCAATCTTCGCAGAAACTAAAAAAAACATATATTGTATTCTCACCCACACTCCTGAGTACAATTTATGTATAAATTGAAGGCTGGGGATTTGGTTCAGGGATGCGACGCTCACATTGGCACTCAGCATTACCTAACACAGTCTTGATTCTTTTTTTTGATTGATAGATATGTAAGAAATTTTATCTTTGAATGATATGTAGCTGCAGGTTAATTCTGTGGATATATGTGATCTGTACGTACGTTGTTTGGATTTGAGAATTTTAATGGTTGCTACTTACTTATGCCCATATTCATCAACGCAACTACACTTTCTCTCTATCTCCCTCCCTTTTAATTTTACTTTTTGACTATGATCGAGGGATATATAATATAGTTTAGTAGTTTACAATTATTAATTGACACGATTTTTTTTAAGAGTTGATTCACAGCTTGAATGGCCTTAATTGCAGCTATGTAATTTAATGAAAATTGTGATGTAATAATGCAGAAATCTTGAGATGGAGTATGTGGATCTTTACCTGATACATGTGCCATTGAGATTAACACAAAAGAATCTACAAATACCAGTTGCAGAAGAAGTGATATTTCCTTTGGATGTTAAGGGAGCATGGGAAGCCATGGAAGAGTGCAAGAATTTGGGCCTCACTAAAGCCATTGGTGTCAGCAATTTCTCTTGCAAAAAGATTGATCAACTCCTCTCCATTGCCAAAACTCCTCCCGCACTCAATCAAGTCAGTAAATCAAATCAGGAAAACCATCCCTCCAAGGGAAACTGCACTTAAATTATATGGGTATTGCTAAAATATTCTTTGGGTATTTATTATCTATTGTTCGGGTATTACTAAAGAATTTTTCGAGTATTTATTATCTATTGTTTGGGTATTACTATAGAATTATTCGGGTATTTATTATCTATTGTTCAGGTATTACTAAAGAATTCTTTGGGTATTTATTATATATTCTTCGGGTATTACTAAAGAATTCTTCGGGTATTTTTTATCTATTATTTTATGTGATTTTTAACCGAAAATCCTATCATTTTGATTTGATTATCAAAATAGAATACGCCCGCATGCCTCTCCTAATGACAACAATTAAATCATCCATTACCAAATTTATGCAACAAATTCGAAACCTGGATTTTAGAGAGAGGGAGAGAGTTCAATTACATGGACTTAGGATCTAGAGCTAGCGATGAAACAGAGAAAATTCAACTACACTCTTGGACAACAATTAAACCATGCATTACCAAATTTAAGCAACAAATTTAAAATTTAAGAAACCTGGATTTTAGAGAAACATTCAAATCAAAACTTAAAACATGTTTGTTGACATATTTTATGTGATTTTTAACCGAAAACCCCATCATTTTGTTCGGGTATTTATTATCTATTGTTTGGGTATTACTAAAGAATTCTTCGGGTATTTATTATCTATTGTTCGGGTATTACTAAACCTTGCCCCTATAGGAACCTGCACATGACAACATTCCCATGGAAAATACGGACGTTAGTTATTATTTGACAAAAACTTATATGAACTTGGTTCACAAGTGTGAGATCCTTAAAAGTCTATTGGTCCTACCCAACAAATCTTAAATGGATCCTATATACAAGGTTTTGTTAGACTCATTTTATATGTCAAAAATAGATGCCAAGTTCACACAATCGTTGCACAAAATTGATGGATTCTGAATACGACAAATATGTGCAGAAAGGAAATGTCAGCACTCACTTGAAGAGATGCTCCTGAGTTCAGATTAAGAGTTGCAAAGGAACCTTCTGCTGCAACGCTTTCCAACTCCGCCTTCTCTGCTATATTTAGAAAAACTTCTTCCAAAGTTGTTAGGCCAAGTTGCTATATTTAACCGGAAAGGAAGTAATCATTTTGCCATGTGCTTGACATATTTTATGTGATTTTTAACCGAAAATCCTATCATTTTGTTTGGGTATTTATTATCTATTGTTTGGGTATTACTAAAGAATTCTTCGGGTATTTATTATCTATTGTTCGGGTATTACTAAAGAATTTTTTGGGTATTTATTATAATGAATTCTTTGGGTATTGCAGCTGAAATGGAGATTTTCCTACTGCAAAGTAATAACCCAGTATCCACCTTTGCAACGTCAAATGATAAACATACGAACAGGTATCAATTACTTGTGATTTCTACGATATTAATACTTGGTAACCCTTGATTTCAGTATGATGCAAATAAGCTCCCTTGATGAAATACTAAATAAAAGCAGCAAATGAGTGTTTTAAATGCAGTAAAAAAAAACATTTTAAAAATCCAAGTCCAAACGTTGCTCCAATCGGGTAGGTTAGATAACAACAGGTTGTTCAACATAAATGTATAAATGATGAAGATAAAAAGTGAAACAAACATATAAGCCAAAGAACAAGTTTAACTAATACCCCAAGAATATATTTGTAATACCCGAAGAACAAATTATTAATACCCCAAGAACAATTATTAATACCTCAAAAATAATTTAGTTATACCCTAAAAACACACAGTGCGGCGTGGACTGTGTGTTTCTGAAAATATCAAATTAAATTCAAAATTAAAGTAAAATCAAAGTGCATAGTATGCACAGGGGTGCATACTAGAATTTGCGATTAATAAATACACTTTCTTAAATAAAAAAAATAAAAAACAGGAAACTTAAAGAGGGACTGGGGGAGTAAAAAATAAATTGTAATGTGTATAGGTTCAAAAATAACGATATTTATATAAAATTATAAATATTACGAGGACAATATTTTAAAAAAAGTATCTATTTTGCATGCAAATTATTATGGAAAGTTGAATAAAGAAAATTAGATCATATATAAAGAAGAGGTGATAGAGGTAAGGTTGGTCGGATTGTTTCTTCTTTTTTGGACCTAACCAAAATAACTAGGCTTTTTATACTATGGATCGGACCGAATTAAATAGAAGATAAAATTGAATTGGACCAAATCGAATTATTTCAGTTTCTCAATTAATTTGGTGAATTTGCTAAAAATCTATTTCAACAAATTAAATACTATGCATCACAAATATCATTAAATTTGATTCATTATATATATATATATATATATTAAATATAAGTTTATTTTTTCGGTTATTTTTTTCCACAATCGAATCGACTAAATTGACTGAGGGGACGTTTGTTTTAAATTATTCAATTGCAATGGGATCGAATAAAATTTTATTTTGGGTTAGAAACTGTAGGATACAAAACTCCCTAAACATTTATCCTAAACTCACACCCAAAAAAAAAATTACCCTGCACCACGAAAACACAATAATTACTACCTAAGACTCCTATTGTTGAAAAAGTTGGGGGTGGTGGGGGTGTAACCAAGGATGAAAATATCGTGAAATATCGCGGATATATCGCAAATTTTGAGTATGCGATAT